>JAGDQP010001913.1:40893-112963 GCA_022664845.1 Lepisma saccharinum
AGAGAGAGAGATAGAGAAGATTTGGGAACACTAACTCCTCTGGGTGATGGGCATAGTCATACATGTCGAATGATTTCTGTAAAGTTTGATGCTGTTAGGCCCAACAGTATGGTATCTTGAATTTAAAAAATGTCAAGATGCTAGTCTAGCCAAGACCTTTCCATCGGCACCCTAACCACTCCTCGACAAGTTGTGGTTCCTAACATTTACTTTTTTTGGACAGGGACAGACAAACGGATAAAACTTGGGGGATTATAAGGTCCTTTCTTGTTAGCTACGCTACCGAAAGACCTAAAAAAAAAAAGAATCACCGCATGTACGGGCGTGCGTCTTCATTTCGACTCCAGCAGAGATGATATCTCCTTTCCTTGCGAAAGACATGATATACAAGATAATCTCCTGGCTCTACAGCAACTTGGGCAACAGATCTCCGGAGAAGGAAGGAGGAAGATAGAACTGGCCTTAATATAATATTCCAGCTTCGCCTTGTGAGAGCGACGGAAAATGGGGAAAAGTAAAGAACCTCAGTCATGATACACCATGTGAACAATCTGAACCTGCTTACTGCTAATTTGCAGTTCACGACTTTTCCACTAGACCACAAGTATTTTACAACTGATATTCAGTGACAATGCTATGTGGAGTGTGAAGGGTGTTACAATACAGTATGGCTGGGAACTGGAAAATTAAGCAACATTTAGCCAATTTCATCTTATTTATCTATTTGATTTTCTTTAACCTTTAAATTAAGTTTCTTAAATATTTTTAAGAGCTGAATAGGCAGCTTTAAGCCTAAGCCCGTCACGTAGAGGAGTGATGCGATTTGGCTGATCACTCTCGGGGGAGGGACGGGGAATATCCCGGCTAAGGAAAAACCTAGAAAACCGCTGTGAAGGGATGGCTGGCAGCGGGACTCGAACCCCCGTGAATCCCCACTGCCGATCCGAAGTCCGCGAAATCACCAACTGGATCAGGGGACTGGATTTTAATGAGATTCATTATAGTTTATTAAAGAGTGTGGGGGAGACGAAACTCATGCAGAGCAATAGTACAGGATTTCAAATATGTCGTATAGGTAGCGGTTTTCGGGATCTGCATATCGTATTCATATAGTTTTTGTATGCTGTATTACAAGAAAATCATTCCGAGTTGATAATGACTCCCTTGGTTCCTTTTCTTTTCTTAGTCTGAGGATAATGACTTGTTTAATTTAAACAATATTAAACAGTAAATAACAAGTATTTCCTTAATGCTACGCCAAAGCAGACTCTTCGCCGATTCACGTGCTTCGGCGTTGACGTATTTCGTACGTCTGGCATAATTACACTTCATTGTCTCCATTGTTATTACTCGCTCGTCACAGGAAAAAGAACAAAAGTTTAAACAATGCACTCAGTCTTACTTCACAAACATCCTCTTCTATTAAATTTGAATAGGTTAAAATAAATAAGATCAATGGATAATCCCTTAAGTGATTTTCTGTCCCCGTACGATCAAATTCGTCAAACCAAAAGGTCATTAGGCCCAATATTACGACTAGTTTCGCTTTTAAATTGAATATATTCATCAGGTAAGTGACGAAAAGATACAGGACTCTGGTAATTGATGGTGCTGATGGAACACCACACCGTCACCATCTCTTTAAGCGAGCACCCATCACCATTTTGTTTGGACAAGGCCATTTTTTTCAGGTCTGCTTTATCAATTCTCACAATCCTTCACCTTTTTATCACTTACCAAACGAAGTTATTACATTTAATAGTGAAACCAGTAGCAAAATTGCCGTAACACCCTTTTTCCTTCACTCGAATTTGATCTTGCGAGGACGGAAAGTCACTTAAGGATAATGTAAAGCAACGATCTCCAACAAAAGATGGCACCACTATCTCTGTATATGTCTAATGTATTCTTATCGTTGCATGAAATTTCAATGCTGCTCCTACAAATTCAAGCCGAGAGAGTTTAAACTTTCTGGGAAGAAAGTTCATAATCAATTCAAGAGCATGATCGATGCCGATTTTTTTATTTTAGTTTTCCTTCATTATTGAAATCGCTTCATTGTTGTTGTGAATATCAAAACCAGTAACAATGAAGCTCTTTCAACAATAAACAAAAAGGAAAATTAAAAATCGGCATCGATCATGCTCTTGAATTGGTTACGAACTTTCTTCCCTGAAAGTTTGAACTCTCTAGGCTTGAATTTGTAGCAGCAACAATGAAATTTCATGTAACAATGACAATACGTTAAGACATATACGGAGGTAGTGCTGCCATCTTTTGTTGAAGATCGTTGTTTTACATTAACCTTAATTAAAATGTGGTCATTTATGTTTAATCCAGAGATAATTTATACATTAAAATAAAAGATGATTTGAAACTAAACCGTGGGATAGGGTGAAAATTGATACCCATAGTCTTATATAACTAGTACATTAACAATAACAACATAAGAAAATTTCTACTAATTTCCCATCTTTCTCTGTGTTTACAAAGCACGGGAACATCAGACAGAAAAGGTCTACGACCTGGAAACATTGCTACAAACAACGCTGAATTATATTTCATTCGATCTAATCCAGCTTTCTCACGTGCACATCAGGGCTGAAACAGGTCGTCGGGTTTATGCCTGGAACCCAGCCTGACCCGTTACCCTGGGAACAGAGCACCGCTGGAGATAGCAAATAAACTCCTGCCCTCTTAAAAAGGTTGTCCTTAAACAAATGTTTGAAGTAAATAGGATATAAGCATTAAAATGTTTTAACCTCTTAGCGCGCGCGCGCTCGCGCGCTCTCTCTCTCTCTCTCTCTCTCCCTCCAAAAAAAAAAAAAAAAGTTTCACCAAAATTATTTTTTCCTTGTAAAATCATTACACTTTTTCAGGAGGATACTTATGCTCTTTCAGGTTATGGGGGGCCCGTGGAGGAGGGGCAAAGTTGGAGTTTTTAGCTTTTTCTGCCCAGTCCCTCGGAGTTCAACTCCTCCTCCCTCCCTCCAAGCTGTATACAAGCACTAAAATTGGTATTAACAGTGATAAATGAATATGCTAACTGATGATACTCTGTATACGAACATGAGGCTTTTATAGGGTGTGAAGTTTGCCTTTTTTTTTTAGTATATCTTATGTAAATTAGAAATATTGTCGGAACCGTTCTATAAAAGGCAACATATATTTCCACAGAACTGCTCTAGATGCGTAATTCTTGTTGCTTTATGTTTTAAAGAGAATAATGTAAAAATTGATATGCATATTGATGGGATATTGCGGTAGAGGAGGAGGGAAGTCAAATGTGAAATTTATTTAGGTTATTTGTTTCAAAGAATCATATACAGGGTGGATTTCGGAGGTATTAGGTTCCGAATTTTTATCTTACTTCCTATAACATCTCGGGCTTTCATTTTTTTTTTTCTATTGTTACCATTGTCTAGCATACATGTTAGCGTAATTTTGTGCGAGGAATGACTGAGTCGGTGGTGACACATGTTGTAAACAAAAATGAATACAAAGACTGACTTACTGAATTGCATCTTCTCCGTCGGTAAATTCATCGTCATGAAATCCGTAGTGTTCTATAAATTGTGGAGCCATCTGCTGCATCTGGTAATCGGAGAAAACCTACAAAAAAAAATTACAACTAAAGTTATAAAAATAATTCAAAGTGCTGCTTCAAAAGTTAAAAATAACCTTGCATAGTTTATAATAAAAAGATAAACTCTTCTACGACACGCAATTAAAATTAAACAATGTGTGTGTTACGTTTAGCTTGAAGGTAGTACATCTTGCCAGTTAACTACTAATGTGTTGTGCAGTTCACTGAACTTCGTCACAAGGTAAAAAGAGGGCTGAGGTGGTGCAAATGGCAGCCACATCGTGAACATTAAGAAAGTTATAAGGTGGACAAGAGTAGGCGACGTCATCACCGTGACGATTGAAGATAAACAAATTTGAGTCTCAGTATACTTCCATGTCTTGCTACAAAGACACCTTCCACTGGTTTCATAGTGTTTTCAACAATATCTGCCCGAACGGATACATTAGGTTAGGAGCCGTTACATCAGCATCCAGAGGTAGTTCAAGTTTTGCTTATTTTTTGCTTACAAAGGGGGTGGAGGTCTAAAATTACTAAAAATGTGCTGACGTAATATTTGAGCACCCACTAGCAATATAAAAAAAAGTTTTTAATATAAATAGCATGAATGAGTCTTATGTTCCCTGATGTCTGTCTTATGTTTTATTCCATTTATTGACCACCCGAAGTTCAGTACTTAGTACCAAATATAGCGTAATTCTTGCCTTAGGTTAAAGCATAGTGATTTAACCTAGTAACAATCCACGTACACCCCAATCGAAATGCACGTTGAAATCGTTATCTTCTCGAAGAGCTCAGTGCCTTCTTTGTCAAAGTAAAAATAAAACAAGTTAGGCCATGGCTAAGTAACTTACATGTAGATGAAGACTAAGAAAGAAGACAAACCATAATTAACATGGTAAAATATCAAAGTGTAAATTGTGGTGGTGGAGGAACGATTTTCAACCTCTCCAACACAACGTGAACTTTCATTGTATAAGGGCTGAGAAGAAACATGTCCATAAATAACTAACTTTTTTACTCTAGAACCTGCAGAACTTTACATTCCTTCGATATAATCCCCTGCCATATTGTCCCCTCTGAACCACTTGCAGTACCAGTATCGTGTTTGTTGATGTTCGCGAAGCAGCACCTTACTGCTCAAAGAAAATGGCGTTTGTTGTGTGGGAACGCTTTACTCTCAGTAGTTATTTTAGTTTATGAAACAGACTGAAGTCGCAGACGGTCGTATCTGGTGAAAATGCAAGATATCCGAGTACCTCTTAACTCCACAGTCCCTCAAAAGAACTGCATTGTAACAGCGGGCACACTTATGTACCTGTCATAAAAAAACTTTTATTTTATATGGGCCAGTCTAGTAACTGTTCACTTCGACCCGTCACGATTCGCCCATTTACAGCCAGTTAAAATCCACACCCATGCCGGGACTCGAACCCGGGACCTTCGAGCCGTTGGACTAACGCTCAGACCGCGCGGCTACCCGGCTGGAATGTCCCTGTCATATGGGCATGCGTGTCTGGAAATGCCGCAGGAAGATGCTGATGTCTCATGTAGCTGTGGTGATACTGACAGTCTGGTTCTAAGGAGCTGAATGATAGAATATCACGTTCTCCGTATCATTTGATTTTTTTTTTTAAATCCCACCACCACCCACCCAGTCCAAGCATTTTCTACATTATCGAAAAAAATCCGGTCAGCAGTGAGAATCGAACTCACGACCTCCGCCTTGCCGGGACAGTGCTCTTACCAACTTTGGACAGGTCCACATCATAATTTCCGCGAGCTTCCCTCATAAATTATAGATTTCCCTAAGTATTCCAGATTATAAAATTCCCTGAGTATACCAGGTTTTCCAGGGTGGTAGACACCCTGTCTGTCGTAACATCCGTTAGGGCGGCTCAACATGAAATCACTACGAAATAGCTTCGTACTCGTCTGCCCACTTGTCGCCACGTGCTACAATTAGCAGAACTCTCATTTGTTCAAACTCAACATAGCGACAGTGTTGCCACTAGTTTCATTCTAACTTTCCGATTTTATCATGTAACTCGTATTAAGTTGCCGTATACACGTAGTCTTTTAAACTACCCATCCCATTTTCTTTTAGCTTTAATTTGACATACAAGACACCAAGATCTTCAAAAACCTAAGGATTTAGAAGTATATTTCCACTAGATTCTTACTAGGGTAAGTCAATACGATTCCAACCCCGCGCTGCGAACTATGACAAAACGTATTCTTTTCAAGCTTCAAAGTGCATATCTCTTTACAAACTCAGAAAAAATATTTTAAAAAATAGTATTTTTCAAATATCGGCATCTTGAATATTTGGCCTATTCAATAAAATGCTTCACATGTAATGTTTTGAACTTGACTTTGGGAGACAGAAAAGGCCAATACAAAGATCTGAAAGTTTAATGACGAAATGTGATAGTATTATCAACAGGTATTTGGTCAAGGTAAAACAACAAGGTATTTACATTGTTGTTCAGCTTGTAAATTTTGGAACTATGCGAAGTCGCTTACATGTTTCTGTATTATTGAAATAATTACAGAACTAGTCCATGAACTGATTTAAGAAAACATACTTAGGGTATCGGGAGAAAACCAGGAATGTCCATTTCTAGCGATTTTGTGCTGAATACTTCATTCTATAGGGGGAAATTGGAGCTACAAAACTGTGAAAGAACGAAGGAAAAATACTCATAAATGACCACAGGAGACCATATTACATATCTGTTTAGCCGTTTAAACATTAAGGGATGAAGAAATTAAAACTTGTTTTTCTTACTAAACCTGTTTTGTGACATTCCTGGTTTTCTCCCGACACCCTTCATATAAAAATATACGGTCCTGAATGCTTGTGTAATGGTTTTCCGTGGAAGTGTACCACATTAGTGCAATGCCCTAACAACATAGCTACTACAATGTTAGTACACATATCCTTCGAAATAATCTTAGCCGGTATTTACTTACTTGCTGCAATGCGGATTCTTGATTGAAAGGAATGTTCTGATATTCTCCATCATCATCTTCTGAGCCTCCCTGACCAGGATGAACACCTCCCTAAGAAAAGAAAACACGAAAATTATTGCAATGACGTATCAATTCAACCACTTACGGAATATTTACACTATAAAACAAAATTAAAGTAAAAAAAATCAATTAACTTTTTAAAGACATACTTTTCTTAAACAACTGAAGGGCTTGGTGGAAGAAGGGCCAATCCCACTCCTCCATAAAAAAAATAGTTTAGTGGCTGAAGTGTAAGCTAGTGTTTACTCTTTGAACTAAATGCATTGTGGGATATGCCCAACACCTTGCAATAGGAATCATAACAAGTGATGGCGAATGAACTGTTCAGCTTCTTGGTGGAAGAAGGGCCAATCCCTCAATGCCGTCTTAGTACTTTACACTGTTTTAGGTTAGATTTGGTTAAGTTAGATCAGTTTAGGATAAGTTAGGTTTGTATTTGTAGCAGGAAGTCATGTACTATGGTCTTGGTGTCCTGTCATTGCAGATCGAACAGATCTGACAGAAGATCGAAAAAAAACCCGCAATAGGTCGGTTGTGAGGGATGCTCTCACAAATAGAATAAACCTATCACTAAAACGGTTAGTATTCCAGCCTTCAGGTAGGGTGTAGCACAAGTCAATGCACAAAGTTTTAAAAATACAGAAACGAAATAAAATCAAAAGTGAGGGAGTCCCTCACAACCGACCGATGGTGGGTTAAACGTAACATTGTGAGGGTATGATGTATTAGTACAATTAATGTTGTCAATTTTTATTGTCCATTTGCAGGTATATTTACAATAGTGTTCTGTATCTACTAAAAAATAAAATACCTTTGTTAGATATTTTTTTTCTACATCACAAATACTTTAACTGGATTTCTCCCCAAATCACAAAATTGTGGGATAGGCCCTTCTTTCACTGACCCCTTCAATTCGTACTAAGACGAATAATTTTGTTTATGCATGACTAAAAAGAAAAGCATGGAGCGCGTTCTCTTATACAGTCACTTCTTGAATTTCTTCAAGTTCTTGAATTGGTTCGCCCCATGTTTTTTCTTTCTAGTTATGTATAAATAAAATTATTTTTTTTCCTTTTTAGTACGAATTGTTCAAGAAAAGTATTAGATACTTTTTCTCAAGATAATGTTTTGCTACCCAAATCCTAACGTGTTCTGCAACCAGTACAACTCAGCATCGTTTTGGGCTAGCTGCTTCTAAAATATATACAGAAATATATGAAACAACAACAACAAAAAAAACACCGGCGTTACAGACTGATAGGTCCTGAGCCTGCCCCAACACCATCTATCCGCGCTTGGTGGAACTGCATCCAACTGAGTGATGGCAGTGTGGTCAACTCTGCGCACCACATAACCACGAACAGGCGTATAGGGGCTTACCAGACCTAGTGGCAGTCACGTCTTTATTCACGTGACTCCCCAAGTTTTCCTCACGACGCTGGGTGGACGCCGAAAAGTGGGATTCCAGCCTGCAATTGAACCCGGGACCACGCGGACATGAGTCCAATGCTCTAACCACTAGACTATGGAGCCCCTATGAAAGTAACAATGGATCACTTGTATTGTCACCCGACTTACGTCGCTGTGCAAAATTTCATCATTGTATAACATCGGAAAATTAACGTCGCAAGATTTGAGGACACCACGAACCATTGTGAATGAAAGAAAAGAATGTTACAGCATTATTGCTCCAGATGAAAACACAAAAATAATCAGTAAATTTCGATCTGATTGATCATTGTCAAATATGGAGACCCAGCAGTCGAACACGTGCACAGAAACGGAGTAGAGCGATAGTAGTACCACGTAGCGGATGACGCACCAAGTTTGAAACAATTGACTAACGCATAGCATGTAGTTTTAAAGATAGAATCGTGTAAGGTTATGCATTGAAAATACTGTGTAAACGGGGCCGAAAATGATGGAGAGTTTAAAAGTTACTACTGAAGGTTTGTTTAGGCTATGTTTCATTTTTGCGCTTAAACCGTGAATGAAGGTTCCTTCCCACAAGCGGTTAAGATTAACTGGGGCTTTTAGAACCACTTCGGGGGAATGCAGATGCAGATGAAGAGACCGTATGGGTTGATGTTTCTCTTATAGGTAGTTTTAATTTTAATGCTGTGTGGAAAAGGAAGTATTGGGTTTGAGGGATTGTAAAGAGAAGAGATGATTGGAGTGAGTATTAATATATAGCGCACTAGGCATTCTTATTACCGGTAATCGGATTTAGGGAGTTTGTCTTCTCTTCTTTTTAGTGTCAGCTTAGAGTGCTAAGTTTTTCGTATTGGTGCACTATTTCAGCATGAGTCACCACATTTTGATTTTAGTATAATTAGAGCAATTAAACTTAGACTCAGCTAGGGTAGCCTTTTTTAACTGAAAATGTCTCTTTCATCCGTAAAAGACGAAAGTGGTCTCATTTTATTCGTATTTTTTCGTACAATTCGGAAAAAAACAACCCGGAAATCAAAGTTGGTAGCGTTCATATGATTATTGATGAAAAACTACTTACTTTTGTCCTTTTTTTAAAACGTATCATGCTCCTAATTAAAAATCACCGTACTCAGGCTGTAATTAAAGCAGAAGCATAAATTGTTACCTCTTTCGAATTACAATGCAATAGACTTTCATATGGTGTAAGAAATGTGGTAGTACCACGTAACAGAGGGAAATAATGGAGGGATATTTTTTTAAAAAAATCCCACTTCTTGGACTGTTTTTCGTTATTATATAGACACAGACTCCAAAGCTGACAAGTAAAATTCTCTGTATGCACTACTGCATATGCAACACATACTGAAAGTTTCATGTAAATCAATGCAATAACAAGCGAGGGAAAAATATTTTGTTTGGGTCTATTATCATCATCCTTGAAGGCTGCAAATTTTAACAAGGAATAAGGAAATTTTTGTTTTAAGTAACAAATAGAAAATTATTATAAGGCTTGCAATTTTTGTTAAAAATTCCTATCTCTTCTTTGTTTTCACCCAACATAATGGTATGAGATTGTATTTGCTTCTAATCATTTCTTTTTTTTTTAAAAAAAAAAAAAGGACTTCCAGAAAAGCGTTTTTTCATATGCTTGAGATCTCTCTTGAAGAAACTTGATTAAAACTACAATTTTGCTTTATCATAAAGACAAGATTTATTTAACAATATTTTCTTGTGAAATTGCTGTTCTCATTTGACACAAACAATTCACTGACTGTCTGTTTTTTCGTATTTATGATAAAATTAAGTTGAACAATAAACATATTTTATACGATATACATATTTTAAACTTCACAATTGGTTATACATGTCTATTTTCGTCTTTGTTTCCCTCTCACATCACTTTACCACTTTCTTCGGATAAATCATAATTATCATCATCATCATATTCATCAAAAGTGTCCTGCGCATCTTCACATTCTTTCTCAAGCTCCTTTCTTTCGCAGACACAAATACGAAGATGTGTCTGTACACGGAAGATCTAGGTTTAAGCCAGGATATTGTTGTTTACACTCCTTACATGTACATGCAACAATTTCGAACACCATTTCAGGAGCCGGGCGAATTTCAAGCCAACGGATATAAATACGTCCATTTTCATCATTCCATCCACGGTCATATGGCGTTGGAACCACGTTAAGGCATAAGAGAGATCTTCGTCAGAAGTTCTTTGAACATATTTGACCGAACCTTTCATAATTTTCAATGGTAATCTCTTTCCTTTTCCATAAAACGCGGAAACACTATCACATTCGGTAAAGCTTCCAGGTAGTCTTCTATGGTACAGTCGTTAGGTAATTCACGTTTCTGTCCCTATATGACATTCTGAAGTTTCAGCACATGTTCATTTCCTTGTTTTCCTAAGCGCATGTAGATTTCACAATTCAGTTGAAGTTGGGAAGCAAGCAAAATCAGCAATACGTCAGTATCATTTGCAAAAACTACAACTGAGGGTATGTTACTTTTATCTACATGTGTAAAGTGAAGAGCAAGTCTTGTATCAGCTTCTTCATGATCACATGTAAGTTTAGGGCACTCCACTGCTGCTGAAGAAGATAGTTTCCAGCTCTTCTCATTGCTTGCAACGAAGATTACTTTTTTTGTTATCTTACTGAGATATGTTGGTGTCTTCCATAGTTCAAGTAGAAACGTTATCAATTAGGCTTGGTTCGAGCTCGAAGAGAGGTAATTTTGCCTTGAATTAACCTTGAATCCCCTTTTGATGTTTTCATACACATAAGCATCAACATTTCCTTGTCTGCGAGCTCTTTCAAAACATTTGCTGGATTTTCCTTGTACACGTAAGAAACTATGTTCGTTCTATTTCCAGGATATTGGGAGTAGTTTAAGAAAGACAGTCTCTCCAAATTTCACCAAAGATCATTCCAATAGACATTCTAAGTTTTCTTAGTAAAGATATATTATTATTAACAGACGTAGAGCAATTTGGAAAAACAGGTTTAACAGGGACATCATTCTCCAAAATATGACACAATTGACTCTTGACAGTTTTCCTTGGGACTCCCATTGTATCGGACAATGCCCAAGGAACTGGTCCTAATGAATATTCTCAAACAACTCTTAGGTCCGCATTTCTTTTCTGTGTAATTATAACAAGCTTAGCAAGAAAATGACGAGTTTGCTGTAACAGTTATTTCAGTTTTCTTGGTAGGAGCCACTTTTATACTAAGAGATGAGAAAGTCTTCAGTCGCAATTTCTTAAGTGGTTCGAAGAAGGTTTTAGCTGCGTCCTCAGCACATCGTTCATGGATGAATTTCGATGCAACATTCGTTCCTTTTTCATGAGCTTCCATCAAATCTTTCTTTATTTCTTCATTAGCCAACACACCTGTTGAGATACTTCTTAAAGGTTCTCAAAAACGTTTACAATAGTTTGAACATCTCCTTCATCCCTGTTTATGCGAGATTCTCCAAGATCTTGATGGTTAGCACTGCCAGGTTTGAACACTGTCATGTTTTCGAGTAACATCCGGTAAGTTGAGCGTCTCTGGTTATTAAGGACCCATCTCTGAGTCTACACCGAACCCTATATATCCTCCATTTGTCTTGCAATCTTTGTTTATAGCAGATTCAATTGCTTTGTCAGCTTCAATGGAACTGAACGGTTGTGCGTCAGATAACTGCACAGCGAATTCACCTCGGGAAAAGGGCTCAAACACATTGTCTTTGTGAGAGACATTTCAAATCAAGGTGCGAAATCATGTACCGAGCATAATTTTGTGTCATAAGCGAACATCCAGGGAATAACTTCTTCAAAAGGAGACACATACAAAAGCCATCCAAAAGGAGACATACACAAGCCAATCTCCTTTTCTACTAGAATATATGAGGCACAGAAGCAGCTCTAAAATATCCAAAAACGTAAGCCAAAAGTTGAACAAATCTCCGGCAATACGTTCGGTTTCATCAACAAAAGTACTAAAATTCTTGTACCACTCTTTAAAGGCTTCACTATCTAGAATACAGGACAGACTTTCTTCATTAATATCTTGGAAGAAACTCGTCGATCGGATTCTGAAGCGTCTGCATCTGATTCTGTTGTTGTTGTTGTTGTTGAGCTTAAATTTCTGAAAAAGCAGTCTCAATAGAGCTTCGTAAATAAGTTTATCCATGCGTACAGCTCGATGAAACATTTTCCACTTAAAACGCTGTTGATGGGTCCTTGTGCAACCACACCACTTAGCGTAGCAACGTCTTTGATCCCAGCATCTCCAAAGCGTTTACCAATCACAGCCAAAAGAGACATGATAATGAGACATGGAACGAACCAAGCATGAGCACAACAAAATCAAATTTATCCTTCCTCTCCCAAACAAATTGAGCTGCTTTGGTGAACAGGGCTTGATCACATACTACAACAATTGTTGAAAGATTCAGTCGTTGTTTCATATCTGCTGCTGTCTTTGGAATCTCATATGCAGTTGAAAAATCAGTTGCAGGATGGTCCAATGTATCAAAGTATCCTATTTTACTTTTAATTACCACATCTTTATTGTGTGTTACACTGTTGATGCCAGCCCAGCTTGGCCCCTATTTTCGAGGTAACCTTTTCTCTTAAAATTACAACAAAAACAGGTGAATTTATTATGATTGTTACGTCATAGATTGGAAAATATAAACTTTCCCCTACTAATGAAAGACTATTGGAAAAAGAAAAAAATACTGAGAAATTATGACAAATCTGAGTATGTTTTTAGGGATAAGTTTAAATTCTTCTTCTCCGCTTGACTGCAGGTTCATCTATGTCACTTTGATCACCATCAGATCCGTCAAATGTTGCTCCGTGGGGTTCACCCTAGTCGGAAACATACGAAGAAAAAATCTGTCAGTCAAGCTTAAAATTCTGTGCTTTGGCCCCACTGTGCGCCTGTGGAAAGAAGCCTTCATTCACGGCTTCAGCGCAAAAAATTAAACGTGGCCTAAATCTTCAATAACTTTCATCCACTATCTACCCCCTCCCTCCTGCCCCTCACGTTTGTATAGTGTTTTAAATACCATACCCTTACACGGAGTTTTTGTGCTACGAAGGAACGTTCCGGTACTCAGTGACAATTTACATATTTATATTATTTTTACAATTAATTTAAGTAACCGAGTCAAAAAGGTACTGCTACGCCATACCGTTGCGTACCGCCAGAAAAAAAAACACTGCCCTTACACAATCCCAACCTGAAAATTACACGTTTCGTCCACTCGATGGCACCACTATTGCTCCACTCATCTGCCTTCGGACAGGAATTCGTCATTTACATCTTCCTGATACGTAAACCTTACAAGAAGTGGCTCCTATAGGTGCAACGTTTCAGCAACAATCGAACTATTAACTTAGGGTTGTATAATCAGTTTTCGTATAAATTTCATTGAAAAATACACCATAAAAGGACACTTTTTTATTTAAACACACAGACAGAGAAAAAAAAAGACTTACCAAGGCTATGGCATGCTTCTTGTTGATCTCTGACAGTGTATTGGAAACAAATGCTTCCCACTTGGAACTTCTATCCTCAGGTAAATTGCTAACTTGTTGTTTAATAACCTCTGAGTATGGGCTTTTCTCTAACTGCTCAACTATATGATTTGCTATTTTTATAAGATGTCCCATATACCCTTTCCTCTGACCACCTGGTTTTGACCTGAAAGAAAAAAAGCATTTATCATTTACTCCAACATTTCTTCAAAAGACAGGTCTTCTTCAGAATTAGGCAGTAGGTACAAGAGAGGACAGAAATGTTAAAAAAAAAAATCCTTTCGGCAGGCCTACAGCCTGAGGTAGATTTCGAAGTGTTTTTGATTGAATTTATTGGGGTAAGTGCAGAATAAAAACACTTTAAGTAAATATACTTTTATAATTTTATTCTCATTATACATATGGTAACTAATTACGCTAATAGGTTAACTTAATTACCGTGCAAACTTTGTTATTAGAACTGAATGCAGCGATATTCCAATTGAAATTAACAGGCCCAATGAAACCCGCCACCTTATATACTCCTAACGAAATATGGGCGCTATCCAGAAACTAGTTATTGATTTATAGATTAATCATCAAGAGCTTTTCAACGTTGCCACAAGACATGGTTTTAAAAATTTCGAATTTCCACCCCCACCCTCACTCATACCCCCACAAACCCTGAAGCGTTGGTGTCACCGTAGACTGCTTAGGGAGTACTATAATTTATGCAGACAAAGTTTCCCTCTAAACTCCATAGGGGCTGATTCAAAATTTCAACCCCTTGGGCCGATTTTGCTTCTTAACGATCTTGGTCGAGCTATTTAGCCTAGAAATAACATAATAAAATTTGGTTTCAATATCTTCAAAATTATGGCCGCTAGCGTGTAATTATATAACTATATATTTTCAAAATTTCTTCGAAATCTACCTAAAAAAAAAAAAAAACTACGCAGAACAAAAATTAAGTTCGCGAGGGTGTAACCGCGTACAGAACAATGTAGCTCAATATCTAAATTAAAAGCTAATTTTCATACTTTAAAAAACTACTAGTGTTGTTTTCAAGTTGTTAAGGCCTTTAGGCATCTAAGGCTCAGTCCTGCATAGGAAAGGGGAAAGGATTCGGAAAAGTGTCGGCCAGGGCCTATGTTGAATGTACCATCCCGACATTTGCCTGGTATGACAGGAAAATCCTGGAAAAATCTGTCATGATGGGCATATGCTGGGATCGAACCCACGACCTACTGAATGCTACGCCAACGCTCTACCACTGAGCTACGGCGGCTCGGTAGTAGTGCTGGAGAAGGTGTAAGTAGATGCCTATCTTTTGAATCAAGATTTAACTACGTGACCTCTGTCAGTATTAGGGAGTGATGATTTTTATAACAATAAATAATAAACCACAGCCATATTCAATCCACTAGTGGATGAGGCCTCTCCCCGAAGGGAGGAGTTGGTCTACTGCTCCAACGCTGACCAGACGGATTGGGAGAGGAAAGCCGAAGCTCTCACTGTGATCGTCACTGTCTTTTATTCACAGCAGCTCCCCAATTGTCCTCACGATGCTGGGTCAACACCGACATTTTTTAGCCCCCACCGGCAATCGAACCCGGGAACGCTCGCACTGAAGTCGAGCGCGCTACCGACTAGGCTATATATATATATAATATAGCAATCCTATTTGACACTTTTATTGATGTGTGAATCTGATCTGTGAATGACGTGAGGTGAAGTTATGTAGTAGCGTCTCTCTGACATAATGCGACAAACTCCGATGCATGATTATTCATATCAAAGTACGAAAAAAAAAGATGTCTCCAAGAAATTTGGAAAAATGTGTAGTGGATTCGAACCCAAGACCTCTTACAGTTAATGTGACATCGCCTTAAATGACATAATAGTGACAATGAATGAAGTAAGCTCGTCGACTTAGCAAGTGATAAACCAAGCTGCACTGAAGAAATGTATCTGAGCAGAGTTTGGGGCTAATTTAGTAGCTATTGACTTCTGTCCGTCCCGGTAACATAAGTGCCATTCTTTTACAATCCGTAAACATCAATGCCGCAGCCAACTTCAACCCGAAATTTTTCGGACATTAGCCTCATGCCTGAACTGAATTTGAAATTCATTTAAGGCCTTTAGGAAACTTTGGCTCAGGCCAAATGGACGATGATGGGAGAATTGGTAAAATGAAGAAAGTAGGAGAACCCCGACAAAACCCAAGCACATGGTGTTTGTCCACCACAAAGCCCGCAAGGCATGAGCTGAGATCGAGCCGAAGACCCCAAGAACCAGAGGTGAGCGCTTTACCACTGATCCACCGACCCCCCTTAATCTCTCAAATCTCACGACCACCTAGGCAGGCATTTAGCCAAGTTTACGATTGAGAAGTCCAACTTAAAAGGCATTTCCCGTAAAAGGACTTCACTGTTTTACAACGGACATGTCGCGAGTACAATTTTCATTGTGCTCTGCTAAGCCGATAAGACACACGTCATTATTTGTGGAATTTATCAGGTAATATTGAACATTTTTACATAAATAACTCAAAGGATAAGCTGAATTAATATTCGCCTCCATTCCCACCATCACAAGGGTGTCTACAGAATTAACAGAAAACAAATTAATAACTTTTGAGTGCAACAAAAAGATGATCGCTGAGACTTGCTAGGCAGGGAACCCAGGATTGCCACATCCGAATTCACAAGATTTAAGTCTCTGATTAACTTTATATCTTAGCTATCCTGCTGTAACAGTGAAATTTAACATCAAATATGTATGAAATCTATGACAATATTTTTCTGCATATTGGGGAAAATACAAGGTTTATCGGAGAGTTCATTACCTGACACTCAGATTCCATGACATTTTCACGATCAACGACTCCATTTTTCATTACATTTTTAAAACTTTCAGGATCTGTAGATATCTACCACCACCAAGCAACCAAAAATAATAAAAAATAATATACAACTTACTGTTGATTATCGTTTTCATCCCACGCATCAATAATCCTCTGAATTAATTTACACTTGGAAAAGATCTGAAAAATATATGAAACATAACACATTAGCGACGAAGATGTGGTGCACAAGAAATATTTACTAAAATTAAAAATTACTATTCGGTTGGTGCATAAGTTCGTGTCGTTTTTACAATGCCATGATTTTTATTAGTATCCATCCTTCGCACGGGGTGTTGCTTTTATCGATGGGCTGAGCCATTCTTTCCTCTTCTTTAAGTTCACATACAGGCAACCATTTCTCGTCACCTGTAACGATGCTCCCAAAGAATGGTTTGTGCCCACAAGCCAAACGGTAACGGGCCAGCAAAGACGAACATATGGTTATTCGATCATTTTTGTTGGTGTTGCTTAACACATGTGGTACCCAAGTACCTAATTTTTGCACCTTACCCAATGAATGCAAATGGCGCGCGCACAATGGTTGTGTGATCGCATTTCATAATTTGTGCCAATTTCCGCGTTGGGATTATCGTGAACCAACTGATTTAGGCGGTTTTCATAAAAAAGAGAAGGCCTTCCAGAACATGGTTCATCACACAAGTTCAATTTTCCTTCTCGGAAACGAGAAAACCATTTCCGTGCCGTGCTCAGCAAGTGCTTCACTCTCGTACACACCACAAATTCTTCTCGTGGCTTCTGCAACATTAGATCCTCGATTAAACTCGAAGAGTAAAATGTGTCGGAAGTGTTCATATTTCTCTACTTGACACTCCATACTGATTAGCCTTGAAAATGGCAAAAACGAGCTGTTAACAACATACAAGCTCCTGTTCGAAACAACCAAACTCCAAACTGAAGAAAAACAATTGAATAACGAAAAACGAAGGCTTCACAATGCAGTGTTGCCAACCCAATGAAGAACAGCACGGACTTATGCACCTATCCAATATATAAGAAGGGTGGGCTACGTGTAGAATCATTAAAGACAAAACTATATACACTCAGATTCATAAAAAAATGGACGGGTACTATTTGGCAATATTAAACAATACACGTATTGCCATATTGTGTAACTTATTAGAATGAAACTGAATTTGTTTATAACTTTAGGCATCACGCCGGGATAGGGTGAGGGAAGGAGTCTTCCACGACCTAGTGGAAGGTGTCATTTACCTGGACTGACTCAGGATGGTCGTCGGCTGCTGGGATCGAACCCAGAGCCTCCCGAATGTAAAGCCAACGCTCTACCAACTTTGCTACGGCAGTTAGGTGCAGCTTATAAAATGTGCCCAGCGGCCATTTTCCTTGAAACTGGGTGTACATAAAAGATCTGCGGGGGACATTCAATTACCTGATAGTAATGCTAAAACATCCAATCCAGATCTAGCGGACATACACATTTTTGTTATATATATCCAAAATTATGAACATTTAGTATGTACAATCTTTTTGTAATTTCAAATTAAAGTTTCTCTAAGGAATTGACGTTATGAATTAGATTAAAACAGTGTACAAAAATCATGCTTTCAGGGTAAAAGAAGAAACGAGTGTGTTTCTAAGGTCGTCTTTTCTAAGATAAGAAGATGTAGAGAGTCTTTAGCATAATAAGTGAAAAACAGGAAGACTGTAAATGGGCCTTCACAAGGGCGTCTTTAGTTTCAATGAAAAGTTATTTTGAAATGTAACATCCTCTGGCCGATTTGTTCACAAATACCAATAAATAAATGTTCTAATAATCTTTGGGGGCATAACTTTTAAGTCAAACTGAAACTAAACTAAATAATGGCTAAAAGTCGGGATGCTCATGATGTAGTTCAATGAATAGTATTACTTTTCTCCATATTCTTTCTAAATTTTTCTTTACTATCCAAAAGTGTTGAGTGTTAAGTATTCCCCTTAGAAGCAGCGCCAGGCTGTGAAACACATAGGAATCAACGTAACTGTAACTATATTATTCACAAATGAGGATTCCACCTTCGTAAACACTTAAGTACAATATTTACAAATGAAACTCACTCAAGAACATGTTTGAGTTTATTTAATTCTGATTTGTAGGCATTTATGGCTCAGGCCGGGGTAAGGTAAGGTGAAAACTACAGGAAGAAGCCGTCCAAGGCCTAAGTTAAAGGTACCATAATAGCATTTGACTGGTGTGACAGGTCAAGAACGTCTTCTCGCTGCTCATAATATCAGTTACACAGAAAAACACCATTATTTTAGGTTTTGTTATGAAATTACACGAATATTGTTCGAAGTTTTTAATACTCACAAATTTGAAAATAAAGACAAAAACAGAGTAAAAATGCACACACATCCACTACACTTGGATTGGCTGACAAGAAGAAAAAAAAGCATTACTGCTTCTCTCGTCATTTTCTGCTTCGCTTCAATGAACATGTTGGTGATTTCCTACGGTTATAACAGAAAATTTAATATATATTTTTTTCGGGGTGCGTTTTCTGTACTGTATCCCACTTTCTTCGACTGCGATTTCTGTATGTATTCCACTTTCCTGACTTACGTTCCCCTTACTGAGTCCCAGTTTTTATTATTATTTATATTGTACCCAGCTCAATTTTCAACACGAAACACCATTTCCAAAACCCGTTTCCCATCAGTACTTGCGCACGCGCAGAACGTCATCAGTTGTTTTTGATGTCGACGTCCGCCATCTTGTTGATCTCCCTTTAAATTGTGCACGTGTGTTAAGTGAGCTTCTTTCTTGTCTACAACTGATGACAGCTGAAGCCGAAAATTATGTGACTTTATAGTGTTGTGTGTGTGTAATTGTGTACGTGATTTTCGTCAAGTACAAATCCTTTCTATTACAATTTCACCAATTACTGTCCTCTCTCTTCAAATTTCACGGCCGGACAGGTCAATGTGATAGGTCATATTTTAAGAGAGAGGAGAGGAATTGTATTACGTAGTACCTTGACGAAGATCACGTGCACAATTACACTATAAAGTCACTTATAAATTTTGGCTACAGCCGTCTTCAGTTTTAAACAAGAAAAAAAAAGTTCACTCAAACACATGTGCACAATTTAAAGGGATAGAAAAACAAGATGGCGGACGTCCACATCAAAGACAACTGACGACGTTCTGCGCGTGCGGAAGTACTGATGGGAAACGGGTATGGAGGACTAAAGGCTTGTCGCCATATCCGGTTGGTTGCCATAACAGCGGCGGGGGTCAAGTCTAAACAACAGTGGATAGTCAAGTATGTTTGATGGTAGGAACGTAGACAGTAAGTTATGGAAGTAATGGCTGTTAAATTTTTTTGAGTAGTAGATTTTTTCGGTGACGAACGGAAAGTAATTGAAAGAGGAGAAAATAATGTGGAGTCACATCTGACGGAGATTTGATGTTCATTCGAGGGAAAGTGCAAGCTAGTATGAAGAATAAGATGTATGAAGTTGATTGAGTAGCTGATTTTTATTCCGATAAATTATGTTTGTAAACACGTAATTTACAGCAGTGCATGTTCGAAGCAAAAGGGTAGTGTGATATAAGTAGAGCATGGATTATTTTCGCTTCTGAAACGAATTAAAGTAGGTAATGCATTAAATGTCTATGCCGTATTTCACGAATGGAATCTCTAATGGTTTTACATAACCCTACTCACGTGTCCTAAAGTTCGCTCGTAACCAGGCGGACGATCAACTTCGGAATAAATGCTCGAATGAGCAACTTCAGTTTAAGCTTCTTATAATTTCTCCTTTTCATTTAATCGCGAGCTCTGCAAACTTTGATGAACTATATTCGTAATTATATCAACGCATTGAAAATTGCGTTCAATAACACTGCATAAAATTGATTTACTTACCTAATTGCCTTCTTCAATTTCTTTTTCTGGTTTTCATCCTTTGGAAACATGAAAAAGCGACACGTCTCTCTCTCTCTCTCATTGTAATGTTTGCAATCTGGTATGAAGCACATTACCATGATGAATTATCGAAGAAACTACATAAACCAACCACTGTTGTTTAGACTTAAACATGGCGGGTCACCATGGCAACCAACCGGATCTGACGGAAGACTTTTGTGGTCTATTGTGTTGAAAATTGAGCTGGGTACAATATAAGGACTCAGTAAGGAAAACGTAGTCAGGAAAGTGGAATACGTACAGAAACAGCAGTCGAAGAAAGTGGGATACAGTATAGAAAACGCACCCCGAAAAAAAAGTGGGATTTAGTATAGAAAGATCATCCCGAAAAAGTGGGATATAGTATAGTAGGAAACGCAATGAAAAGGGAGTAGGTTGCCGAGTCAATCACAAAGAGTGCGAGTCAGAATAGAAAACAACACACAATAAAAAGATGGGCAGGGATGTAATGGAAGCGTGGGTGTAAACGTGGACAGAAGAAAGATTCCGCTACTTACTCTTTACGTACGTCGTGAGTAAGCTTGACAGTGAAAAAATGGTTGCGCAGACAAGATACAAACATTTATAAACATGAATGCGAAACATGGATCTCCCGGTTTGACGACTGTTACCACAGACAAGGTGACTATCTAGAGCCATAGTAAGCATATAGATGGCAATCTATTTATTTATTTACGCAGCCATCTATTTATCAGTAAACTTTTAGATGGCAATAATTGATCGCAAAAAAAAAAAAAGTATGTTGGAAAAATTACTGTTTGCATTCCCCTTGAATACATCAATAAAAACTTCATAAAAAAAAAAAAAAAAAAAATAACAATACTTACATGTGTTAATAACGTGTTCTCATCGGAATCTTCTTCGCAAATCACATTCAACCCTGAATTCAAAGCGAACCCTATACACTGTTCAACTTGAGTATGTAGAAAATTGTTCCAAGTATATTTGAAAAACAAATCCTAAAAGAAATACACAATTCTTATTAGAGTTTTCTTCTCTTGTCACATACTACGATTTATTTTCATGCTGTATTACATTTCAAAAAGACTTATTTCATTGCTTTTATGATGAGATTATAACCATTTAAATTCGATACATATCAAAATACCTATCAGAAAACACATTACTTGGCTGAAAAATTCACAGAAAATTTAGCCATTGCATTGACCCAGAATCGAACTCAGATCATCTAGTTGTCGGCCGGTGCTCTTATCAGCTGAGTTACTACCACCACCCAGGGTTGAAAAAAAGAAACATTATTTTTTTGTTTAAACCAGTTTTTTTTTTTTTGGTTTAAACCAGTTTTTTCTTTTTGTTTAACCAGGTTTTTTTTGTTTGTTTGTTTGTTTAAACTAGGTGCTTAGCAGGGAGACTAAATGTATACTCTGATAATTGACATTAACTGTTGTATTTGTCCTACATGCGGACAACAATATTTTAATCTGTACTTATTCCATCACAACTCGAGTAAATATTAACTTTGGAAGTAACTGATGATGGATTAACATAGCTTTTCTGTACTTTTAGAGTATGAACTTATATACCTCAATATACATTATTTTTAAATAGCTAACTTTCACAGTGGAATAACAGCACGCAAATGTGGGACAAAACTGCACAAAGTTTTCACGTTTTCTTTATACCATATTGCTTTACTCTTGAGTCTTGAGCCAGTATTTCTAAAAATAATAAAGATAAGTCCTGATGTCCTTAAAAGGAAAAACCAGCAGCAAATTTACGGCCTTAATGTTCATCCAAAGTTATTTCTTTATTGAAAACTTTAAACAAGAATACTAATTTGGATGCTTTCTCTGTGCCTAATTTATTGCGAAGTTTTGATTAAATCACAACGAACGATGAAAAAATTGGCTCTACACTTGCAGAGGACGCTTGGGCTGTAAACAATTGTTCGATTATGGGGAACACTTTGTCACTGAACTTGTATTTAGTCTGGAAGCGAGGCTTGAAGCCCGAACTCTCGGAACCATCACAGAATTCCTCTGTTTGGGTCTTATTTATGTGGCGAAGCACTACCTAGTGGGTATATGTGCATATTTGTATCCTTTTTTGATGAGGCGCATTGTCTTTCACAGTTAGCACTTTATTTGTTGTTGGGTTGTTATAAACATTTTTTCTAAAAGTAGTTGTTGGTAGTCGCTGTTGGCATCTTCAACTGTCAGATGGGCTTGGAAATACAGGCCCTACAGTTGTCTGATTAGTTGGATTCTGAGCCACTTCATGTGATCGACCACTACGGGGTTTGAACTTGTAGCTACGTGCATACGATAAATACATTAATTACTGTCCCAGCAAATGCCATCGAACGGGTTTCATTTGAACGCCCCTTACACAAGTCAAGGCACGTTTTTAAGCTAATTTTAAACTAGTCGAGCAGTTCACAGCTAGCTGTGTTCACAGTGGACTAAATCCCGTTACTGTATTTTTCTTTCTTCTAACTCTTCATTAACACTGCTGACTAGTATAATGTAGTATTCTCTTTACTTTTTCGTATGTCACTACATTGTTGTCAACAAACATCGTCCTTCAAGACAACTAAGGGAAACAAGAGTTTTGCCCAGGTTTTCTGTGTCTCTGGACTACCGTGCAGCGGTGGGATCAAGGAGTCTGAGAGACCCAAATCACCAGTGAAAAACTTTTGTATAATAGTGAATTCAGGAGTCACTGACTAGTTAACCTACAAACAGACACTGAATACACTGTATATGGAGACAATAAATGAAATCAATGAATGAATGAAAGAAAGGAAAAGAAAAACTAACTGTCAATTCTAATAAATACTGCACAAATAAAATCACTTACCAGTAATACTTCCACTGTTCCTAAATTGGCAAGCTCCTTGTTGACATCACTTACATTGGCAGCTACTAAGGCAGAAATTAATTTTGCAACCTGGAGCCTTGTAGTTCCTAATGGTGGATCTAAAGTTTCTATAGTCGTTTTAATAGGCGGTTTCTGGAAGGAAATTATTACTGTCAATAAATAATTTCCACCACTACAATGAGCCTCTTTACATCAATAAATAATTTCAATCATTACAATGAGCCTCTTTACAAGTGTTAATTACTTCTTATCAGTCACCATTTGCACTCTCTAACTAACAATAGTGAACTAAAATACACTCAAAACGTAAAGGTATAAACATTGTCGTAGTCAGCAAACATCTATGCCATCATTCCTTCTCAAAGTGTGGTCTGCACGACATAGCTGATAAAAGAAATATTTGGACCTATCAACAAAATTATAAACCGACAACAGAGGAGTCAAACCGAGACTAAAACTTTCACCGTCTGTTATCTCGTGTCTTATTAACTTACGTTTCAATTTTTCTATTTTCAGGTCATACGAGGTGTGTAAATAAAGTAATGAGACTGGCAACACTGCGCACGAACCGGTAAAGTTGGTGACGTAGAACCTAGAGGGGAGGTGGATGAACATGTGATACATCATTAGTGCAAGATGGACCTCGCTCAAGTCACTTTGGTTGTTGTAGCGATTGTTTTAGTGAAGTAGGTTTTGCTTGTGCGTTCTGACAATGAGTGGCACGAATATCGAGCAACGGTATGCGAACAGGTTTTACTTCAGACTTGGACACAGTGCAACCGAAACTTCTGCGAAACTTTGCCAGGCCTACGGAGACAGTGTTTTGTCAAAGGCCCAGGTGTTTTGTTGGTTGAAGGTATTTGCAGAGTCAACTAAAAATGAATGTCGCAGCGGAAGGCCTTCTGTTGCAAGAACTGATGCAAATGTCGACAGAGTCCGGGAGCTTGTGCGTTCCGATCATCAGTTGATAGTCAGAATGATCGGGGGGGGGGGGGGGGGTGAATTTGTGTCACACCAGTGTTCATCAGATATTGACCAATGAACTGGCGATGCGAAAAATCTGCTCCAAACTGGTTCCGAGAAACCTCACGCAGGACATGCGGAGGGTCAGGTGCGTTGATTTTTTGGATTCGATTGTAAATGATCCCCATTTTCTGGAACGTGTCATTAAGGGGTGACGAGACTTGAGTGTTCCAATACGAAGCGCCAGAGCATGGAACGGCACACTCCAAAGCTCTCCAAGGCCCAAAAAATGCAAGAATAACCAAGTCAGAGATGAAATGAATGCTGGTTTGCTTCTTTGATAGCCAGGGAATCGTTCACAAAGAGTTCGTGCCTAGAGGCCAAAGGGTTAATCAACACTTTTACCGAGAGGTTCTGGAACAACGCGGGGACGTGGACAACATTCAAAAGGCTGCAACCGACCAGCTGCAGGCTATTCCAGTATCCGCGTTCGAACACTGCTATGAGGAGTGGAAGAACCGTCGTAATGTTCTTGGAATAAAATAAGTAAAAAAAAAAATAGTCTCATCACTTTCTTTACACACCTCGTAATACACGCAATCATTTTACCACTAAATCATAATATTTTAGTATTATTTAATATTGTATATAAACTCGTGTTTCACTAGAACATTAATAAACTTAATCCCCTTAATATAAGTATCACAACTTCATTAAGTATGAAGGATATATTGGTTTGTAGCTATGTGAATAATTTTTAGAACACAGACTGCCAGATGCATGGAAAATAAGAAGGTTATTGTATCATTTTATGTGTTACTATGTTTTTGAGTAAGTAATAATCTGACAGCCTCCTCGTGCATTATCACACATAAGTTACAAAATTCACTGATGACGATAATTTCCTGTTATTTACCAATGCAAAATTCAAGATTACGGAGCACTCACTATTAGAACTATGAAGTATGATAAAAGTACCCATTTCTATACATATATAAAGCACCAATACGTGTTACATACTAAATACTTCAATTATTTTGACAGACAACATTCTCTAATTCTTCCTTTTATTACATTGCAAATAGCTGCACAGTGTTCGCGCCACAACACTATCTACTTACAAACAATGTTTCGGTCAATTCTCACATATTATACTTTTGAACAATATAAATGTGCACACATAAACGCTTAGAATTTAAAATTTCTTCTATATATCTCATATAAACTTGTGTATTATTTTGGCGTTACAAAGAATAAAAATGTTTATTCGCATAATTTTCGAAGGTAAAATGTTGTCTGGTCGCTTCATAAGCATAAACCCTAATTTTTCAAAAACTTTTCTTTAATTCACAATAGTTCAACGTGTCCTCAAATCTTCCAACGTTAATTTAACTCATTTCCCGGTGTCATGCAATGATGAAATTTGCACAGCGTGGTACGTTGAGTGACAATGCAATATTCCATTGTTACTTTCATATAATTTTATATATTTTAAAAGCATATTAAAAAATATTTCTTAATATGGACTTCTTTATCCTAAAATAAATACTAGCTTGCAATGATGCTGCGTTCAACTGGTTGCAGAACACTTCAGGATTTGGGTCACAAACGATCAGATTGAGAAAAAGTAACAGAATACAAAAATAACTAGAAAAAATCATACAAAAGTAATACCTTCTTAAACAATTCGTACTAAAAAGTAAAAAATAATTTTGTTCATACTAAAGAGAAAAGCATGAGCGCTCTCTCATATACAGTCACTTTATAAATTCTTGAACTGGCGCCCCCCCTCATGCCTTTCATTTTAGTCATGCATAAAATTATTTTTTTTTATTTTAGTATGAATTGCTTAAGAAACGTACGTTTACTAAAAAGCTTTTTTTTATTATTATTATTTTTTCATTACTGTTGAAAGCACCACTACAAAATCTTTTATGGCGCAATAAAACCACCTCCAGGGGCTGGGGGGAGGGAGCGCAGTGATCTTCGGCGAGTTGACAGATGTCACGGGGCACGAATAATCATTGTTTAACACTATAGTCTTGCAGCGACAGCGAGGAGATAGAAATGAGGAAGAACGCACGCTACACAGTTGACTTTGATCTGAAAATGATTATCTTCCTACCTGTTGGTGTGCATCTAATTCTCTCATTTATAAAGGTTAATGTAAAGCAACGATCTCAAAAAAAAAAGAAAAAGATGGCAGCACTATCTCTGTATATGTCTAATGTATTTTTATCGTTGCACGAAATTTCAATGCTGCTCCTACGAATTCAAGCCTAGAGAGTTCAAACTTTCAGGGAAGAAAGTTCATAACCAATTCAAGAGTTCAATGCAGATTTTTTTTTATTTTTGTTTTTCTTCATTGTTGAAAGAGCTCCATTGTTATAGGTTTTGATATTCACAACCACAATGAAGCGATTTCAACAGTGAAGAAAAAAGAAAATAAAAAATTCGGCATTGATCGAACTCTTGAATTGGTTATGAACTTTCTTCCCTGAAAGTTAGAACTCTCTAGGCATGAATTTGTAGGAACAACAATGAAATTTCGTGCAACAATAAAAATACATTAGACATATATGGAGGTAGTGCTGCCATCCTTTTGTTGGAGATCGTTGCTTTGCATTAACCTTAAACACAAAACAGTACGTACAATCTTGATATATTTCACAAGTCTGTGCGCTTGCATTCTCGAAGAAGATATAACGGTAGGTCACATTTGTACGACAGGTTAAAGATGATAAACTGTTCGTTGAAAGTGGCAGAAAAATTATAAGAACAATGTTGCCAGACTATGACGTCACTTCTGTGCTCCCACGTAATGAAGATGAAAAAAAAAATACTGAAAATGTTGACCGGATGTGAGAAATTAATGTGACACTTGTCACAGATAACATTTTGTTTTTCCTCCTTCATATAAATTTTGTGTGCAAGAAAATACTATCAAACGAACTTACGTGTGGTGGATCTACTAGTAAATTATGTAGATCTTTCAGTCTTGGAAGAATTGACATCACAGTACTATACACTGTATTAGACAATCTCTCATTTTCGCCTGAACCATTTTCATCCTGTACACTATTGTTACATGGATTGGAATTAGATGGATCGACGTTTGATCCACTGCAATGAAAAAAAAGTAATAAGCATTAACGGTAACAAAATTACTAGTAATATATAAAAACACCAATTAAAAACAAAATTAATGTGATCCGTTCTTTTTAGTTTATTTCTGTTACATTTCTGGGCTTTATAGGTAGCTACGAGATAAATCCGTCTCAAATCAATTACGTCTGTCGGACACTGACTAGCTACGTCATCACGTTGCTATAGTGTTCGTATAGTCTGTCTAAACACACGAATTACTCACGTCGAAACATACGGGTATCACTAAAAATATTACGACCTTCGAGTTATTTTAGGAGTGGTGAATACTTTAGTGACAAGCCAAGACACATCGGGAGAACTATAAACAATGCGTTTAAGATAAGAAAAAAGGTAAAGCGTGAACGGCGCATGGGGTGTGTGGAGGTAGCGCTCCACATTTTCTTGACCTACGGTACGAAGTGAGGTGGTGTGGTCAGTCCCACGTTCGACCGCCTCTACCTTCCCAAGGTGCCCAGAAATACCAAGGAGACACTGGTACTCAATTTGATAGGAGGCTGAGTGCACCTCAGAGCGCCAGGCATGGGAACACTGAGAGAAAAGTCTCCAGTGTCCTGACCGGGATTTGAACCCGCGCCTTCCGATTCGTTGTCAGACGTGTTACCGTCTGAGACACGGCGACTCAGAAAATTATACTTGCTTCATATTTTTACTCAGAATACATCAATCAGTGGTACCATACAAGGTGTTTCAGAACTAAGTACATTACTTTCGGGTGGTGATTCTTGACGCAGAAACAAGACAAAAGTCCCTATAAACATGGGTAAAATTTCGCTTCGTTTTGGAAATACAGCGTTTCCAACTTTCGAGCCCATAGTCCACGCCTACAATGTGCGAAGAAAATCAATAATTCTCAATAAATCAGAAACGATGCATTGAATTAAAATTTTGTTTGCAGGATTTCGTACAAGATTGCAGATATCAAAAGTGAAAACACCAAGTCACCAGGTTGTTAAGTGTTGCCAACCTGGAATAACGTTTAACATTTTCAAACTGCAGTAGGTCATGTTATTGGACATTTGGGTGATATTCCCTAGTGATGATAAACAACATACGTAAAAATTTTACATACAGAGTTTTAACAATTTGTCATACACAATAGATTTCCGCTTCTCATTATGCTGTCCCAAAAATTCTTCGAGACAACTAGCATTGCTTTAAGTACAACAACGTGGAAGTTACTTTCTCTCTCTCTCGTACCCCCATAATCGACTTGAAAGGAAGAGGCGGAAAAGCTTTCTAGTCAGTATAGAAGCTTCCCTGAAGCATTGTAATCGGTGATTATAATCCGATATTTAAAAACAATAACAACACGTGGATGGATACGAAAAAAGGTTGCATTATTATTCTAGGAATGCACAAAATAGGAGGTAAGGAACTGTTTTACCCGGATATGCAACAGCCTTTTCTTTCTGATTCAGCCACGTAATAATAAATAAATAGATCCATCCACGTAATAATAAATACACATATCTATCCACGTAATAATAAATAAATAAATATGCCCTATCGATAATGCCATTAATAATATTCTTGCTCTTTACTCTGTCGGCAGCAATACTGTCACGTTATGGCTACTAGTTCAAGGGTGTTCTCATTATCGCGAGCGAAAACAAACTGGTAACATGTTTCCTCTCTTGCAGTATATGGCAATTTGGACTAAACAACGTTTAAATCCAGTCCGTGCCTTTTCACTGGTATTCTAGTTTTCCACTAAGTAACTGAATACATAATTTGAATATCTATCGCTTCCAAAGTTTTTTTTTTTTTATCACGTTTCCTTACTGCTACTAGTATTGAATGTTTCACAGTTTACACAGATGATGATTACAGGGGAAAACCAACAAAAAACACGTTCTCTCATTTATTTTTCATACCTATTACACACGTACACGGTGAAGGAAAGTTCGCGCCTGCGTCATTCCTAAGCAAATTTCAAGACAAACTTACTCTTTCCGAATTTTCCCTCCAGTGCATTATTTTCGAGTAAACAAAGAAAAAATAAGTGAAATGATGGCAACACTGTATGATTCATAATTACCAATTTTCTAGCGGTGAAATTTTTAGCTTTGCAAGTATTAAGAAATACTCGCCTCCCAAACTTCAAACCTGGATCAATGCCTCATGGCAAAAAGTAGCTATTTCCTATTTCGGTACGTTTAGCCTGAAATTATGACGATGATGAGTGTTCTGTTCAAAGGCAGGTCCTAAATCGAAGGTCCCTGGACAAGGTGAACCGATGGTAGTTTATCATTGGGACCCACAGCGCTTAACGTGATCTCCGAACCACTTGTGTCCCCACTGGGCATTGAACTCGAGACCTCAACACAGCGAGCTTTACCACTCACCCATAGGAGTGTCTGAAAAGAGAAACGTATGTAAACTAAAAAAAAAGTACCCCCCTGCCCCAGGCATAACTTTGTAGCTGAATGGTCTATGGTCGTAACTACTGTCGCAGAGCTGGAAAACATTTCACCGCTAGAACATTACGAATTTTACCCTGTAGTGTTGTCACCTTTTCACTCTTCATCCTTGATTTCCACGAGAACTATATACCCTAGAGAAAAATCACAAAGACTCATTTTCTCTTTGCATTTGCCAAGGCACAACAAGGTAACCTTCGTGGACATGGATTTTCCTTGCCCTATATAAATAATAAACCTCAGGAAGTACTTTTAACATTACACTCTAGTATGAAATAGATCCACTACAAAGTAGCTTACGTACCTTGGTCTTCCAATATCAATTAAGGCTAAGAGAATTGAAATTCCACCCACTATACAACTTTCACTCTTCTCTCCAATAAACATATGATTTAACAATTGAGTAACAGTTTCAGGGCTGCAACAGAAAAAAAATAATATATGAACAGAGAAGTACCAAATGCACACCAAACACACAGTAATGTAAAAGCTCGGTTTCAGGTTAAGATTGATATCATCGCTTTAGAATCAATACCGTATTAACTGACAAAATATAATTTTTAAAAGAGGCGGGAGAGACAATCATGACATTCGAATTCTCGCGGTTATGACTATGTAGAAGGCGCTAGCGCTGCCGAATGATTAAAGTTTTTACCAAATTTGTTAGTTACGCAGTCCTGATTCTTAAAAGTGACGATGTACTTATGAAGCATTTTCTAATAAAAAAATTAATAAATAAATCTAAAGAAAAACATACGGAATATATCTGAAGAAAAATATATATCAAAAAGAAAAACAACTTCGTTCGGAATGTTCTAAAGTACATGATGGCCCACAAAAAAGTAGTCCGGCGTGGTAATACCGGGCGACATGGTTGTAAATAGTAAGAACATGCGAACAAGGGCTTACCTGCATGTCACATGAGATCCTGAAGTGGCACCCGTTAACGCCGAAACACTTCTGCGCATGTCGCAGTATATTTGCTAACACCGCCTGTAGCTCTTGACGGGTGATGCTCCGGGTGGTGTTGGTAATGTTTTGCTACAGTTCAGCTACAGTATGTGGGTTGTTTGCATACACCTTCTGCTTTAAGTGTCCCCCAGACATACAAATCACAAGAGGATAAATTCGGGGCAAGAGGGGGCCACAACCTCGGACCAACGGCAAGTATGTGCCCCATCTTGTTGGAAGTAAAAGTGTCTTTCTTGTGGTGTTTCGTCCTAAAGCTATTGCAAGGAGCCACGTTAAACTATTCACTGTTGATTCAAAGAACACTGGACTCACTACGCGTGTCTCTGAAATTGCGCACCAAACACCATTTTTTACATACTTTTCTTTGATTCGCAATGATGCAACTATGTCCTCAAATCTTGTAACCTTAATTAATTTAACTCATTTCCCGACGTCATATAACGATGAAATTTTGCCCAGCAACGTAAGTTAGGTGACAATACAATATTCCATTGTTACTTTTATATATAATTTAAAGCATATTATTTTAATAAGAACTTATTTATCCTAAAATAGATACTAACCCGCAACGATGTTGCGTTTGACTGGTTGCAGAACACTAGGATTTGGGTGACAAAACATCAGCTCACAATATACAGGGAAGGAAAGTATCCGAACACCGAAATAACTCAACAATATATAATATATATAAAGCTTTTTAAAAACATACTTTCTTAAAAAAAAAATCAATTCGTACTAAAAAGTAAAAAAAAAAGGTTTATGCATGACTAAACAGAAAGGCTAAGAATGGGGCGCGCTCTCATATACAGTCACTTATAAATTCTTCACTTGGTGCGCCTCATGCTTTTCATTTTAGTCATGCATAAAGAAATTTATTTTTTACTTTTTAGTACGAATTGTTTTCTTTTTTTTTTAAAGGAAGGTATTTTTTCAAATTTTTATTATTATTATTATGGTCATGGAGGGGTGTTTCGTGCAGGATATGTGGATTCTCAGCAGACTAGTACCGCACGATGTTTCGTCGGACAAAGTACAGCAGAGGGTCCAAACGAGCGTCCGCAATCATTGTCAGTAACCAATGACAGTACGCAACTCGCTTACCTGTGTCTGACTCCTTCAGTTCCTGGACACATGTTACGCGGTATGGTTTCAGTTTCAAAAACTTCAGCACACGCTGACACGTTCTCCGTTTCACAATGGCCTGCTCGGTTAGTTTCCGGGTACACTTTGTCGGGCATCGTGTTATCCTCTGTTGAATATCACGGACCACTTCCGGGGTTCGAATAATATTTGCTTTTCGCCTACTCACAGTCGCGACAGACCCGATTTAATGCCATTTTTAAACCAGTTTCTGAACATGCGTTTCGCAGGTGGTTTTGTTTCTGGGTACCTGGCACTGAAGGCCTCTTTTGTGTTCTGAACTGACACCGTTCGCACATATTCTTTCACTGCGCATTTCGCTGTTGCACGAACTCGACGCGACTTCTTTCACAAACTGCTAAAACACCTGCACATCGGGCGGCACACACATTAGTGTTAGCTCGTCTCGTTTTTACGTTTTACACTCCAAAACTTCCATGTTGTTCTATAACATTGAAACAATAATAATCCACGCTGATCTACTTTTATGTGGGCCACCCTGTATATTAACACTAACTTGCGAAGAACTGATGAGACAATAAGAAATAGTAACAAATGTTTCTACTCTTCTAAACTATTTTAAAAACGTTGAAACAATAAGAATAGTCATTACCATTGCTGCTGTAATGTGTTAAATGCAGATTTCAATAAATAAGATTTGCATCGGTTTCTTACACAAACAAGATACTATTTCTCAGGCTAAATACAAATTTGGAAAGATACAATATACATGTGCTGGGTAGTTCAGAGAAGCTTTACATTATACATACAATCACTTTTTAAATAAATAGCTTGGTTCGACAATAAATACTCAATACAGTTGCTTTTACTACTTAGCCATCGTTGCCTTGCTTGTTTTCGTTCCTCATGAAGTTTAAGGCATTCTTCATCAAACCAAGGTTTGTTTTTCTGTTGTTTCTTCTCACCTACGCGTTCCTTCGCTGCGCTCGTAATTGTTCCACGAATTGCCTCCCACATCTTTCTTACATCAATTTCATTATTAATATCATCATCATTATTACTCGAGTCGGCTAGGATTTCGAACCTATTTGAGAGTTCGAGTTGGTAATCTGCTCTTATGCTCGGATTATTTAATCATTTAACTTCGAATTTCAGTTGTTTTCAACCCTAGCTTTCTCTGTTCGCGATGCATAACTTTTTCGTTGCTTTTGTGATCACTAATTGATGGTCGGTGTCACCTTCCGCTCTTCTGTGCGACCTAACATCCATTATGTTGGTGTGTCTTCGTCTGTCTACTAATACGTGATTGATCTGGTTGAGAGTTTTGCCGTCCGGAGATACCCATGTGAATTTGTGTATGTCTTTGTGTTCAAAGTACGTGCTCTTTACCAGTAGGTTTTTCGAAATCGCGAAAGTTATCAGTCTTTCTCCATTGTTGTTGGTCTTTTTGTGAAAGCTGTATTTGCCTATAGTAGGTCTATATTTTTCTTCCCTCCCTACCTTTGCATTGAAATCATCCAACACAATTTTCGAATTATACTTCGGTAATCGGTCAAACAGCCTTTCTAGCTCATCGTAGAATATATCTGTCGTTATCAGTAGTCACATCGGTCGGAGCATAGACGTTTAATAAAACCGTGTTGCCCCATCGAGTACGTATCGTAACGCACGATAGCCTTTCGTTTACGGACTCGATATTCTGAACCGCCGTAAGGATACTGTTCTTAATGAAGAATCCTGTTCCGAAATCGTGAGACTGTGTTTCCCCGTAGTAGAAAGTGTACTTGCCCTGTCGGATGCTATCTTGACCCTCCCACCAAACTTCTTGTACCGCTAATATGTCTAGCTCGTACTTCTCGGTCTCGCGTACCGCTACCTGTTGGTATAACGTTCGTACGTTCCACGTTCCTATTCTAAGGTCTTTCTTAACCTTGTTCTTGGAGTCCCTTGAAGCAGTCCCCGCCCGGAGATCCGAATGAGGGGCTAGTTTACCCCCGGAATATTTTATTCCAGGAGAATCCATGAACTATTTCTTGATATGTTTTAACTGTGTAGAGTTGTCAGCTCTACGACAGCCAGCACTTCTGGTTTCACGAATCTTCTCAAAGTAGTTGTGACGAGGAAAGTGGAAGCATTATAAAAAGAGCCAGTGACAGAAAATATGGTAGTTTTGGTCCCATTAGGTTGTCCTTTACGTAACTGGCAGCAGCCCTGACGTTTGTGTAAATAACTCATTTCTTCCACTTATTACTGTTATATATTTTCAAACACTTGACAAAATTTAAATGGCTCTCTCTCAACACCGTGGGCATCCTCTATCCACTGTAAATACCGTTCATCCTATACGAACTCTACAGCAGAAACATCTACAAATAGTTCAGAGCACGGAGAAATCGTATAGTAATTCCCATTTAAGTAACTTCCCTGACTTTTCCCATTTTCCCGCCGCATAGGCTGTTATAATTTTTGAAAATATAGCTTGTAGTATATGATACGTCTGTGAAATACGACAGAACTGGTTTCGTTCGATGTTATCGCTTTGCTGAACTGAGCGGTCGAGTAGAAAGATATTTGTATCGGTCAATGAAAATTCAAATTTGATTATAGAAGCAACTTGTATCGAAATTGATCAGAATGATAAAAAAAAATTAAACAAAACTATAATACTTCTATTACTATAGATACCACCAAGATCAAGTAATTTGTTTATCTCACAGCTTGCAGCTGCGAAAATGCTACTATAAACGTAAACCAACCTTCTTCCACATTCGTCTTAACCCAAATTTTATTTTATTTTCCCCTACGTAATTGTTCAAATATTACGTCAGCATCTCGGAGACGAGGACAAAGCCTTACTTATCCCTAAAATATAGCTGGGTGTCTATGTATTAAAGATAGGGCAACTGCCTAATTTTGCTTACTAAGCGGGAAAGGAGTCTAAAATGACTAAAAAAAAATGCGCTGACGTAATATTTGAATGACCTGTAAGAAAAGAATTAAAACGTAAAATATACATACGACTCCAGTGTGTTGAGAACCGGATCAGGATCCGCTCGATCAGCATTTGCGCGAAGATTTTCCCTCGCCGTTCTAATAACATCACAGAGTAACTGAGATACATTGCAGTGTCTATCAGAGTCCACAGAAGGATCCAGTAATGAGACTAATCGCTGTACTATCCTCTGACTATCTAACCACTGGAGAGAGAGTACACCAACATGAAGTAGTGAATACATTCTTAAAGATATCACATATACAAAAATTGTTACATTTTAAAATTTAACTTATCAAAAATGAAAATTACCTAATTAACTGTATAATACCTCCATTTTTATGTTAATTTAAACGTTTGGACCAGCTGCATCTATGATTTCTCCTATGCAACTATATTTCTGATTACTACAGTTCTTATGTTGTACAGAAATGAGGTTGAATTTACCAAGCTGCCATTCCCAAGACTGACATGGTAATGATAGCAAAACTTGTTTCAGGCTGGTCGCCACAATTACGACATAGTCGACTGCTAGAACAGTCAACGTAGAGGTATTCCCTGATGCGAGGCCGAGTACACACCTCAAAGCACTAAAGAAAATATTCATTAAACCCGAGCCGCCTGATTCGTAGTCAGACGCGCTACCGCCTGAGCCACGCTTTTGTACAAGAATTCAGTCATGAAAATTACCTTATAACATTACGTTAATCAACCCATTAGTTATAATGAAGTAATTAATCAACGACAAATCGGAGTTCTTGACAGCAGTTTTGTAAATAGTCTACCTTCTCGTAACAACAACATGAAATTGTCGTACAACATCTAAATTAATACACACCGCACAAAAAGCACATAGTGTGCTTCGTTATTACAATTTATGTTTTCCTCCCTACTAAATGAATCGATTTACCAGTTGAATCACGTGATTAGGATTCCCGCTTTCCGGGATTTCCAGGATGCGTAGGAACCCTGGTAACTGTGATAATACATTCGTTTTCCATGCGATGTCTTTTTTCACAACCACGTAAGCTAGGTTTCAATTGCGGCATTACGCTTAAAGACACGTAGTCCCTCCACAGTTTAGCCTCATTAAATTTAACTAACTCTATGGCTTATGGAACTCGCAAGTTCATCGCCGCAATAACAAACATTCGCCACTGGATTCTATCCTGGGCAATATCAAGCAAGTTTTCATAACGAACACCTACTTCTCGAAGATCTCTTCTAATATTGTCCTCACAACGACGTCTCGGTCTTCCCAATGGTCTCCTTCCATCCGATCTTCCAACCAGGATAGAATACAATCTTCGTTTTTCCCCCATCGGAGCTACATGGCCTGCCCACCTTAGTCGTCGCGATTTCATTATTTTTACAACATCTGGTGAATCATACAGGAATTAGCCTCATCAAATACGAATAAAAACTGAGCGGCAGGTTTCCGACGATTAACAGATTGAAGATGCCCAGTCACTTAGTATATATACACAAAATTATAAAACATGAGGGAGAAATCACACACACGAAAACTCGTAACATATGAACGCTTCCTTACTATGACTGAAACATGTTAACTTTAAGCGCAGGCTAAAACTTTGTTCAAAATGACCAATACTATGATTTAAACGAATAAAAAATTTATTTTTATGTAGTAACCGTGTAATTTTGACGTCTTGCGTTTTCTACTGGTAACTTCTAACTAGTTTCAATGGAGAAAAGCTCTTAAATTAAGTTAAACTATTCCTATAACGATAATACCTCGGGGTGGCCGAGAGATTAGCATGCTTGCTTTGTGCGCGTGATCAATGGGTTCAATTTAGGCGTGCTTCGGACCCCACTTTCTCAAAACCAGTAGGTCCCGTCCTTAGCTCCTCATCAGCTCGTTTAGGCAGTTAAGAACAATTCAAGCAATCCTACAACGGTAACTTTTCCGTTATTTATTTCACGGCAGTTCTCTCTAAAAAGAACATATGAGCCCTCAGAAGTCCATACGCTAGACATCTATAGTAGCTATTGCAAATTAAAAACTTTCGTTATCATGGACCTGTGACGGGAAAGTAAAACTTCCATACACACACGTCACAACATATATATTTTACATAGTGCTGTGTATTTTTCTCAAACTTTTGCGAGTTTCAGGACAAGAAGGTGTCATACATTCAAGTCGCATGCCTTGACGACACTATTACCCCAAGTGGTAATTTTTAATACAATGTGATCTCACAGTTTCATGGTATAAAACCGAAGGATATATTTTACTGTCCTAGTCAGGGATTGAACTCGCTGCCACGAAAACCATGGAGCCAGGAAAAGAAGTAATCGAAGGGAACTTCAGCCAGAAAAAGCAGGTACGGAAGTTTGGCCAATAAGTATTCAGTCCCACAACTTATGCATTTCTGCACATTTACTAACATCTAAGCCCGATACACATCTCAGGGATGACATTCCTCGGCGAGTACACTTCTAGACAGAGAGATGGGGAAGGAACCTTTATTTAGATCACATCTGGTGAAACTAAAAATTGATAAACAAACTAACCAACACAGAACGCCCTTTTCTATTATTCTACCGTTCACCAGAAATTGAAAGATATTTCTCGAGAAACGTTGCAAGCAAATCTAAAACCCCAAAATTTTGAAAATTAAAAAAAAATGATAAGTTCATTTTCACTCATCACAATTAGTACGCTTTAAGAACTCTACAATAGTAGTAATAAGGCAATACTAGACATATACTTACATTCAATATATTTTGCCTCATTTCAACACCTTCCACGTGTGTAATTAATTTTAATAAAAGATCCATTATAGCTGAAGTACCCATATGCTTTAGAAGTAAATTTATACAATCTTCCTTAGACTTTAAGAATTCCAAAACCTGCAAACAAGTGAACTGATAGGAATACCAGTTCTATAACGAAAAAAAAAGAGGAAGAGAGAGAAAAAGTTTTATACATCCGTTTATTTCCAATTGTGTATACATATTTGAATTACACATACAGCTGGGCTTCTGTGTATGGAAAGAAACATTCAATACAGAGTGCACATGACACACCAAAAAAAAAACATGCTTTTGTGATGTCATAACAGGATGCAGTGCATCACTCACAGCATCTAACAGATTTCAATTCTAAGTCTGACCATGCTAGTAGTAGCTGTTTTAAAAATATGCCCATTTAAAGAAAAACACACGTGTCAGTTCTTCAGGTATGAAATAAAGTACATCTCATACTCACCCGTTATCTTAACATTCCACAGTTATGGTTAAAAATATCCCGAATTTCTTAAATTAGATCATTTCCAATTTGACATTAACACATACAAATACAGATAATCATATACAAAAAAAAAGAGGAAATGATATATACATATACACAGCAAAAACACAGTATGTGCACATGTGATATTACAACATAAAAAATGCCACTTGCGTACACAGAAACCCAGTTGTCGTGACTATGTGCCTATGGTGGGAGTCTCTAGTCAAGCCTTGTGAGAGTAAAGACTCAACACTTCAGCAATATTTTTTTTTGAGAGGTTCTCTCTCTTTTTTTCCTTACAACTACTTACGAACTAGAGAAAGCCTTACGAATTACCAACACACACTCAAGACAAATCCAACCGAATACCACATAAAAAGGAAACATACACAGGTGTACAATTGATTCATTACTTGAACATGTAAATATCTAAAAACTGCTTCATTGGTTACATCAACCGTTAAACCACTCAAGTGCGTAGAGCAATAAAGGTTCTATTTTCAAATTTTTGTCGAAGTTCTGTTTTGCATTATATGTAATGTTCAGTGCCTACTGTTTCGATTGGTGCTAGGAAAGAACAAAAACTGTTTACAATTAGCCAGAAAATCAGAGTGAAATTTTGTTCAAATATGGGATTTCCTTGTAATAGTTGAATTTTGTTTTTTCTCTCTTGTAAAATTTGCAATACTGGAATAAAACCTTTTCGGGTATTACGACAATATGACCTTGTATCCATCTTGAATAAAGTAAAAACCACAGCTCTCTGAAAAGGCTGATTATACTTTAATAACAAAAAGAAATTAAAGTGTAACAGTTTCGGAGGTATACCACCTCCTTCCTCAGACTGCACTCTACAACTAAAGTGTAATAGTATCGGAAGTATAGCATCCCCTTGTTCAGACTGCTCTCACGTTGTACAGTATAGTCTGAAGGAGGAGGTGGTATCCTTTAGTTTCTTTTTGTTATTAAAGTATAATCGGCCTTGTCAGAAAGCTGTTTTTTTTTATATATATATATATAAAACGTTTGTGCTCTAAGGACGTGAATTGTTTGTAAAGTAAAGGGTCATATAAAAAGTCTCCGCGGTTTTTTGGTACATTTTTGAACAAAAAATTTCTTTATTGAATATCAATTTTAATCAAGTACATATTGACCATTATTATCTATGACCTTTTGCCATTTTTCGGGTAGCTTCATAATTCCATCGGTGTAGAACTTCTGTGGTTTTTCGTCAAAAAACTTGGCCAAGTGATTTTCAGCGGTGCTTCGGTCGGAAATTTTTTTTTCCATCAACAGGGTTTTGCAGAGACCGAAACAAATGGTAGTCAGACGGTGCAAGGTCCGGGCTACACGGTGGATGCATCAAAACTTCCCAACCAAGTTCCGTCAATTTGTTACGAGTCATCAAAGATGTGTGTGGCCGCGCATTGTCATGATGGAACACAACTCCCTTTCTGTTGGCCAATTCTGATCACTTTTTCTGGATTGCTTCGTTCAAACGGTCGAGTTGTGCACAGTACAGGGTCGAATTGATGGTTGCAGCACCTCATAATGGACATTTACCTTCCAATCCCACCAAACACTCAACATAACCTTGTTTGCCGACAATCCAGGCTTTGAAGTCGTTTGTGGAGGGTCACCAGCCTTTGACAATGCGCGGCCACACACATCTTTGATGACTCGTAACAAATTGACGGAACTTGCTTGGGAAGTTTTGATGCATCCGCCGTATAGTCCGGACCTTGCACCATCTGACTACCATTTGTTTCGGTCTCTGCAAAACTCTCTTGATGGTAAAAAAAATTGGCCGACCGAAGCGCCGCTGAAAATCACTTGACCAAGTTTTTTGACGAAAAACCACAGAAGTTCTACACCGATGGAATTATGAAGCTACCCGAAAAATGGCAAAAGGTCATAGATAATAATGGTCAATATGGACTTGACTAAAATTGATTTTCAATAAAGAAAATTTTTGTTCAAAAATGTACCAATAAACCGCGGAGACTTTTTATATGACCCTTTATTAAAAAAAATGTTTCTACACTTCCATACATATATCACACCAGTTATTATACTAAATAACATCGAAATCTACTACCATCGTTCTTAGGTAGCGACGAACCAATCGTAACGAACTACTGTATGTTATTTTTTATCTCAACGAATGAATGAATGACTACAATGGGCGAGATGGATTTGAAAAGTTCACTGCGAAACTGAAGAGCACGTTTGTTTTACACAGTTAAAGAAAGGGTTAAGTGCTGCCCGCTAGGTGGCAGGAAGAACATAGCAATGCGATGTCGTATTATTAGCAGCATGCATTGTTGGCGATTCCCCAGATCTTGGATCTCCACGAAAACCCTACCCTGAACAAACATCTTATGTCATTCAAACACACGACCTCTTGATAAGGTCTGGTCAACGCATACTTGCTGAAGACAGTAAAACGTTTCCATGGCTGTCTTACCTAGCTACACACAAAACTTAAATGTTCATTCGCTCCTCCATTTTCATATGCATTCTCAGCCAGAAAAGTTACGACAGCTGCCATGTGCCGTCCTGTTATCTGGCGGAATTTCACGGAACCATTTTTGAGGTCACGGTTATATACAACACACAACCCATGACTAAAATTACAATCAACTGGAACATAACTATTTTCGAAATATACTCTCTGTCCTGGAACTCAATGACTATTGTATAATACTTCCATTATACTACGTGTTTTAACATTACAACAACGAACTCTGAGAGGTGATTTCTCACATCAAAACAAGAAGAAAGGGGCTCAAAGTTGAGGCGGCATCCACAAACTATGACGTAATCGATGCTGGCTAACCAAATCATTCTCGTAGTAGTGCCAATACATCTACTTGAGCAGTGTTTAGGACTGACGGGATGCGCGTAAGCAGGTTTGGCAACGTAAGGATTTAATTCTCAAGTAACAAATATGGTTTAATAGGATAAGCATTGAAATCACCTGTTAGCTGCATTAAACAATCGCAAACACTGACCAAACGGGTGTATCAGGTACTACTTCGATTGTGATTTGTTACGCCGAAACAGCTTACATTATTTATCGAGATATGATAAATCTCGATACCGCTTACATCTTTCAGGTGTCCCTCAAGGAAGCTCCTTAGGACCAGTTTTATTTTCCCTCTACATTAATGAATTATGTAAACAGATAGATAATTCCTGCTCGGTACTTCTTTACGCTCATGACTGCAAAATTTTTTAAGACATCTTTGGTCATATTTTCTCACTTGTGTACTTCCTACTATTGAATACTGTTCATCTATCTGGTCTATTACTTGTGAAACCAATTTATCTAAACTGCACGAAGTCCAAAATTTCTTTATCCGCAACACAAGGTACCCAACCTGCAACACAAATCTTAACGTAGACATTTTGAACTCTCTTGACTTAAAAAACGTAAGACACGACGAAGAAAACTAAATGACTTAAAATTTCTTTATAAAATAATGCAGGGCACACTCAGGACCAACGACCTTCTTCCACTTTCTAACCTAAGAGTACCCAGACAAAATTCTCGTTCACATCATCATTTCTACCTCTCAAAACCGAAGTTGTGTTTGGTCCAGCGCTCTCTTGTATACAGACTATCACATTTTTAATATATTCCTCCTTTGCCACCAGATTTCTGCCTCAGTAAAAGTAAATTTCGAAAAGCTTGTTGTATGAATCTAGAATGAATGTTAAAAAAAAAAATCTGACCTTATTTCTTATTGCATAATTCTTTGTTATTATTATTTTTATTGTTATATCACTTTGTTACAAGAACGGTGCAAAATGGCGTTTGCTGTATCCGTCCTAACTTCTAATAAATAAATATGACATAATTCGTGACGATGTCGTCTCAACTTTGAGAGCCTGTATGTAGCTCCGAAAGTACAGAATGTTTCGAAATTTCTTTAAAGGAACAGACTTCTTGTCTTGATGTGGGGAACCACCTCTCAAAGTTGGTTGGCGTAGCTTAAAAACATGCTGTATATAAATAAATATCCTTCATGTATCAAGTTACAAGCATACGGCAAGAAATAAAACTGCCGTTCAGATTGAAAAGACCCATTTTTGCCATGTTGGATTGGAAAAAGCAACTTTGGGAAGTTCCACAACTGGTGTCCTATCGCCGCCTCATGGCTCACCACTTGGCTTACCTAACCTACCCTAACCATGACATTTGCTAACTACAAATTTCGTCGGGCGCCGGTAGGTCACCAATAAAGAGGTTTAGGTAATTTTGGTTTCTGGTATTAAAGACCTAGCTAATTAATTATCTGACTACTGTATCAATCTTTGTTATTATAGTTTCAACATGATAGCAAAGATGGTATATGCCTGTACATGTCACAAATTAAGAGTAGCTGACGGAGTGTGAAACAAAATACCGTGTTACTTGTAACAAACATTTCGGAATAATTTATTAGTCTCCCACAATTTAAATACTAATGACTGGGAATTTATCAATATGGACGTAAACCCATCATATCACTTTATATTTATTTGTGGGAATTTATATAAAACATGAAAGAACTAGGGATGTACCGATACCACTTTTCCACTGATATTGAAGAGGCCGATACTGCCGATACCGATACTTTTGGACACATTTCCTATATATTATAAGGCATTTTCAAAATAATAAATTTATCAACATTGGGCAAAATTTCACATACAAAAATATAAAGCAGAATTTCACATTACGTTAGACACAGAGAATATATTATATATTATCAAATTGAGTACCGAACTATCCTTTGTACTCCTGGGCACTTTGGGAGATAAAGGCGGCTGAGTGTGGGACTGACCAGTGACCACCCACTTCACCTTATGCCATAGGTCGAGAATATGTGGAGTCCCCCATGCGCCGTTCCTGGCGCGTGCGCATTGTATAGGGAACACCGTTACCTTTCCTAATATGTAAGTAAAGACTAAAGGAAAATACTGACAAAGTGAGCGTAGAGTGGTTCACTTGGAAAGCATTTTGTTCTTAATCGAAACCTCTGACTCGTTTGAGATCCGAAATTCGAATCCCGGGTGTGCCTTCCTGACTGAAGTTCCCTTTGGCTTTCCTTCAGTTACTGCTACTTCTTTCTAACATGAGCTACTATTTTGGCATCGGACTAAAAATATCATTTGAGTAGTGCAAATCAAAGGCGTACACATGCATAAAGAAATCGATAATCATTTAGACGAATTTTAAGTCTAAAGAGACCCGTGAAAGATCAGTATCACTGTTGTTAATATTAAATAAATTAAAAATTATTCGGAAAATGTATCGGTGTCTGTGTCCATTTGCCGATACCGATACTCCAAAAAGTGGTCGATATCACCGATACCGATATATCTGTACATCCCTAGAAAGAACGTCATCAAATTTAAGAACATTTAATTACACTAAACGTAACAGCATTTGTGTTCCTGTTCAATTTCATTTGCTTTTACATTTTGTTACTATCGGTTGATGTTCATTTATGGTCTTAAAGCACTTTCACGTATTTCACTCCGGTTGACTGTATTACGGACTTCTGAAAACAACTGAATACAGACTAAATCCTTTAATTATTTACATTTCGTTTGAAAATCTTTCTTCAATAATGAAAAGCACGAGAAGAAAATAGCTTAAATTCTTAAAAGAATGAATACAATTCAACATTTTCATTTTCTTTCTCAAGTACTTAATACTAAGAAGGGAACAAATGAACTTACCTGGTCACTCTTTCTTGTAACAAGAACGCCTAGGATTTTGCTAAAAAAGCTTGCCAACAACGGATTTAACGGTGGATCTGTTTCAAGAAATGAATACAACTTGTTAAGTAGCGCTTCGTCTCCTGCTAGTCGCTCATTAAGGGCAGGAACATCACACGTTAGTAACTCACAAGCAATATTGGGGTACTTGTACCGGCAGCGCTCATCTAAATCGATTGATGGCTCAACTGTTGTCAAGGTAACCAGCTCTTCCATCACATCAGGTCGAAGTAAACTGAAAAAAAAAGGCAATGTTAAATTTATGAATATCTAAGCTTAAAATAAATTCTGTCACAACACACACATTACTAATATATTATTATGAGAATATAAATTTCTTATCTTTCACTTAAATCCCCATCCTGCCCGAAGCAAATTTCGAATATACAGTGTGTTTACGAACTACACCGACGAACTTTGGGAGGTCATTTCTCACATCAGAACAAGAAGAAACTTCCTCTGGCAAATTCTTGAAATGTGCGTATTTTCAGAGCTACAGGCTACCAAAAGCATGGGAAAATGGACTTTAGAGCATCATATTTCCAATACTATTAACAGTAGAGATGATGCGGCATTGTACCGTCTAAGTATTTAAATATGTATGAACTATCAAAAAAATGCATATTTCAAAATTCTGCAATGGGTGCCCAAGGGATTCTCCAAAAAAATTAGCACATTCCCAGAAATTCTCTTACGTAATGATGGATCGAAATAAGCATGAATGGGACTGCTTTCCACCAGGAAACAATCATTAGTTTGCGCCAAGTCGGTATCTCAAGTAAATTCCATATACCGAACGGTTTGTTTATTTTGTTATCAAAGAGTTTGAATATCACTGTCCGATTGGATGCTAAAGGATGACGTTATGTCATCCTTACTCACACGGGAAGTCCTTTAATTCACGCTCATTTCGACCTACCTCTACTTCAGAAATATTCCGGAATCACCTACTTCCTTTGGGGAATCCCAAAATACTACTCGCACAATTTTGGAATATGCATTTTTAAACAGAGCAACTTTTAAAGTCTCTGACGGTACCATGGCGCATTAGCTCTACGGTTCGTAGTGTTAGAATATGAAGGTCTGAAGTTCATCACGCTTTCGGCAGCCTGTAGTTCTGAAACTATGTCAGAGGAACTTTCGTCTTGTTTTGATGTCAGGAATCACCTCTAGAAGTTTGTCAGTGTAGTTCATCGGTGATTTTAAAACTCAGAAGAAGGGATGGCAAATGGTACGTTGAGAAATCAACATAAAACTCAGTCGCTGCAGAGACCGGGAAGCGAACCCGGATCTTCCTGTTACCGACTCACAAATATTTCTATGTATGAAGTATTTCTTGCTCCTTAGCTGAAACAGCTCCGTCGCCTGGTGTCAAAAGCCACTGTGTAAAGATTTTTAACGCACCATTTCCCCCTACAAATTGTGCAGTACTAAAGAATGAGAATTTAAATTTGAAGCTATACACGGTTATCAGTTCGTCAGCTTTAAACCCAACGATAACTGTAGTATTCTATCTGGACAACTGAAACAACAAATATAATTGCAAATAGAATATTTTAAAAATGTAGATTATAAAGGGTGAATTCCTCACATCAAAAGTACTCTGAAAAAAATTTAGCAAAGTTTGAGATTGAGGAATGTAGTACAGACGCGAAGACGGAAATCGAAGAGCCGACAAATCTACAAGCTGAATCATGTCAAAAAAACCGGTAAAAAAATGTGTTCTATGGATTTCCCTGAAAAAACAAAATACTCGATTTAGTTCTCCGGTCAAGGAATGCTTCAGGGAGCTCCGAAAACAGGATTAAGAAAGACTTTAGAATACGAACGCACTAATCTTATATACAAACCGGACGCTCTTCACGTGGTAGTTATACAATTCGGTTGAACGGTCAAGATAGTATTTGACAGTGCAAGTATATTTTGCGGGGGGTGGCTGGGGGGTGAAGACTCAGTCACACAATTTTGAAACATAAGAGTTCGTGAACGACGGAAATCTTACATTATAATACCTACTCGATGGTGCAACACAGTTTTAATAAATTGCCATACTCCGGCGGAAGACGATGATTATGAAGACGAAGGTATTACGATGATCAATCGAAGTAGAACACGAATACTATGTTGGGAGATTTCAAAGCAAAAGTAGGGAGGGATCAAATTTTTAGACCTACCATAAGGAAATGAAATCTTTACATAGTCAGCAACAACAATGGCTCAAGACTGATAATTTTCACGACTTCGAGAAACCTGATAGTGAAGAGCACGCACTTTGAACACAATCCACAATTCACATGAATCCAGATCGATCACGAATTAGTAGATAGACGAAGACATACCAACATAATGGGCTTACAGAGGAGCGGAAGGTCATACCGACCATCAGTTGGTAATCACAAAAATGGGGGAAAAAGTTGTGGTTCGCGAGCAAAAGATCAAAACAACTGAAATTCCGAGTAAAATAATAGATAATCCGACCGTAAAACAAATTACGACCTCGAAATGTTAAGTAGTTTCGAAATCTTAGGACAGTCGAGTAATAATAAAGATGATGATAATAGTGAAATCAAAGTGAAACAAGATGTGATAGGTAATCGTGACACAGTGAAGAGCACAACGAAAGAGCCTGTCGGTGAAAGAAAACGATAAAAAAGTACACGTTAGTTTGATGAAGAAATGAGACCGAGTGAAATTAAAACCACTACAGTAACGCCAAACGTAACGCCACATGTGGGTTTAGAAACAAAAAGGGCAAAAAAGTGACACAGAAAACTCAAGAAACAGAGGAAAACGTAATGCAAATAACATAGATACACAAAGGGTAAACTTGTTAAAAGGAAATTGTGTAACGAACTGAAATGGCATCATTTCATTCAGTTCGTTACTTAGATTAAATAATTAATTATATATAAGAACAATAATTAAATGAACAGAACAAGTAGGAGGGAAAACAAAAGAGATATATGTTTTTTAAAAAGAGACTATGAACATAATAATATAAAAAGTAAATTGATGATTATTTTTAGAAATTGTGTAAAGTCTATTCTAAAAACAGATTTTAGGAAAAAACTGATTGGTTGAATTTCAATCTGTGTCAGCAACTCTGATTGGAGGATAGGGTCCCGTTGCGTAGACTTCCAAGTCCTCCCACCAATTTTGTCAGGAAAGAGGGAAAAGAAGAAAAAGAAGAGGAAGCAACTGTCCTGTGTTCAGCAGCGTGTCTTGGAAGGAAACCCAACGAATTAACATACATGTAACAACTATAGATTGCGTGCTTTTCTAGATGGACCGTCTTAAGTTAAATCTGATTTTTATTTCTCCAAGATATTTTCTGTTACGAACTCCTCAGTCAGTTTCTAAGTAAGAAATTCGCGATACGATTTTTGTGAGAGCTATGGCTTTGGTTTTCACTTTTTTTTTAAATGTTAGCATATTTCATGTACAGAAAACAATTCCCGCCAAATTGGTGTACATTTCAAGTCGGATAATTAGACACAAATCTAAGATTATTAACATTTATTGACTGTGTGTGTAATTTAAATGCTGAGGGATGGATTTTCTGAAAATCGGGCTGTTAAGAAACCCTGCATGCATGCTAGATTAAGGATATTAATTGGTCGTAGAATTTGTATTGTTTTTGATCTAGTAGCTGGTGATTGATGGTGTATTGGAGGTAGCTGTTTACATTGGTGGAGTGTATTTGGTGTTAGTGTAGTAATTGGTAATCTTAGATAGTTGGTTTATTGGTGGTAGATTGTTGTTTTGTTTATCCTTTTTAAGGGTAGATTAGATGTGGTATGTAACGAGTAATTTGGTCTGGAGGTGTTTTTTTCTTTCTTTTTTTTAGCTGGGATGGAGGTATCCGTAGCTAGAATTTTGGTGAAATAAGTAAAACTTATTTGTTTTTTTGGTTGGTGAGTTAGAAACTAGATATGTACTGGTAATGGAGGAATCTAGATGTGCTAGTTGAAATCAGTAGTTAGAATCGCGCCGGAGGTTTCAGGAGGTAGCTAGTGGTTTTCTGGAGGTATCATTAATGAAAGTGCAAGTGGAATGGAGGAATTAGGGTTAAGGTAAATAAGTGTTGTTTCCTGGTGCTGGTCATTGAACGATTTATGGAGAATCCTACCCTGTGTACTTTTACGGAAAGAATGTTAGATTTGGGTAGCAGTTAGATTGGAAATGATGATGCTGCAATGAGACAGACCTCGCTAGCAATCTTTTGATTAAGGAAAAATCCCTAACCCTATTAACATTTACAGAGGAGATTTTGATACTTCCGCTACTTTTTTGAAAAGGTTCCCACGGCTCTTTTTTTTTTTTTTTTTTTTTTTTTGAAAGATCTTCGACTAGCTTCAGAAAATTTTAAAATGTTGAGTCTATAGTAAATTATCAAAGTGAATTCGCTAGCTTGGGGAGAGATGATTTTTGACGTAGTTTTTAATCCTTTCAAATCCCAGGAAGCCTATTCAGCCTGTCGTATTAAAAACAAAAGAAAATCCTCCATGATCGAGATTCTCATCAAAGATTTTATATGAATACGATTTAAATTGCTGTACGCACCGAATATTTCTTCTGTTTGTAAAAAAAAAAAACTGTTTTTTCTTGCTGTATATATTAGTAGGTAGACTGTTTGTAATTAACTTAGTTAAGTTGAATTTCCGTCTACGATAATTGCTAACTGAAGTATTTTTACAATTGCTTGGTTTTCTAACAACAGTCGCCCTAAAAAAATTAAGCAAAAAAATAAAAAATATATGATTTATGAATGTTTTCATTTTCTGTTGTAAGGTAGGTGGTTAGGGACCGTACGAAAAAAAAAAAGCCTCTCCGGAGTATTAGAGGAGGCTTCTTTTTATTCGAGGAACCGGGGTCGAGACCCGTCCTAGTAGCCATTCGCTAATAAATAACTCTCGGTTGCTTTTTATTGATCCCTCTTCTTTTTGATAAAACAAGATTAAAGATATCGATATTTCTTTACCTTACAAACGATAATGCAAATAACATAGATACACAGAGGGGTAAAATCGTTAAAAGGAAACAAGCAGAAGCTAGGAATGATTAGAAAAGAACGTGAAGATTTAGCGGATCCCACTAAAATTCTCGGTGTGGAGAAGTTATTTGGACAAGCTTCTAAACGTACACACCATTGAACAAACTGAAGAATCTAAAACCTACGGAGATCGAGGACGCACTTTCAAAAGAAACCGAGAAACTTTAAAATCACCCGGAATTGACATCCCAGCCGAATTAAAGCTGGAGGAATGTCACTAGTCAATGTACAGGGATAAAGGAGGAGCTTCCACAGGAATGGAACACCTCACGTACAGCTCCGGTTATAAAAAAAAAGCGACCAATCTGACCGTAATAATTACCGCGGAATGTCATCTTTTTAGTAACATACTGGTGATTTGATAGAGCATGGTAAAAAATTATTTATAATGGTTTCTTAATTGCTCTTCATTAATGCTCAAGGTAGCTATTACAAAACTTATTCGTAGTCATAAGTTATCGGGAAAATTTAGAACGTTGTCAGTCTGTTCCGCAGTTTAGGGCTTCAACTCTCCTCTTCGTTTTAACTGCGTTGCTATCTTTGTTGAAAGAATGATGTACTTATTTTATTAATAGGCACGTTGTGAAGGGCTTGTTTTAAGCACGTGCCCATACTTCGAATTTTCCTAATTTCATAAATAATAATAAAAAAACACCGTCCATCCTACTACTATCGTCGAGGGCGATAAGATAATGGAAACGCATTGGCAGACTTTCATTCTTTAATGAATCGAAATATTCTTGGACACAGGCCTCCCAGCGGGACATCGTAAAAATATAGGATAGTTTGGTCAGGCATCTTTAGCTACACCATAATTATAACCTTCGCTGCACTACACCAACTTGTTTCAATCCTAACCGGGCATCTTCACCAACATCTAGTTCATTCCGAAAGGACTTTCTCTTGCATTTACATTAAGAAAGCGATCGTCTTTTTCATGTAGAGATCAAACACCACAAATCGGGCCATTGTTCCTCGAAGCAATTCATTATGTAAAATTTGAATAAATGGATCCCTTTCTTTTTTTTTATTATTATTATTCATTATTCAAAGGAATATATCAAACAAAGTGTTAACACTTACAAGGAAGCTTAAGCTCTGGTGAATTCTGTTGCAGTGTTCTGTCTGTTTTTAACGAAATTTGGTTCTGTTTGGGCAGAAATTCAAGAAATACTGCCAACGCTGGCCACAAAGATAGGACTCTAGAGGATGACGGAAATACTGAGAGCCATTGATTACTGCCGTAACGAAGCAAATTTTCTCATTCTTTTGTTACTGTATTTAACGTGTGAGGAAGAGGTATATTTTTGAAGACACTAAACAAAAGAGAAGCAATAACGAATTTTGGAAAGCAGCGTCAATAATCCATGTGAATATGTGTCAAACGAGACTTCGACATTTATTACAACTGAGAAATCAGAATACCCGCAATGGCGGATTTCATAGTCTACGCAAATAAGTTTTTTGTTAAAAAAATATTTATGGTCTTTAGGCTTCTAAGGCTCAGGCCGGGATAGGGGAGGAAAAAGGATGTTGGAAGATGTCGGCCAGGGCCTGTATTGAAGGTGCTATCTCGGCATTTGCCTGGTGCGACTGTCAAGCTAGTCAGCCGCTGGAATCGAACCCAGGACCTGCCGAATGCTACGCCAACGCTCTACCACTGACGTAAATATGAGTATTCTAATTTCTCAGCTAAATAAACAATCTCAAAATCTCAGATAGTTCATCTGATACACATTCACAAGAATTATTGGGGTCGCTTCCCAAAATTTCATTGTTGCTTGTCATTTGTCCAGTATCCAAAAATATGAAACTCTCTCTCTCTCACACACACACACACACACAAACGTATGGTAGGTACTCAGGCCTCTTAAATCTTCTCTGCAAGGAGGATATCTGTGAAGCCCTTCTCATAAAAAAAAATGAGAGAAAGAAATATAGGGCACAATTAAAATATAGGGTAAATATAGGACAAAATAACAGACATTTTCAAAATATGGAAAATATAGGACAACTGGAAGGCCTGTGTACATAAAAATCGAATGAGCATTAGATAAATACTTACTAATCTATGAGCTTCTTGTTTTGTACTTTACATTCTTGAAGAATATCCTCTTCTTCCATAAGCTCCTGAAGTGTAACATCCTGAAATACAAACAGAAACGAGTTTCATAAATATTCAACTGTAATTTATATACCCTGAAAGGAAAACATGTACACAATTTGAATTTTATTTATGCTCTTTCGGTATCTTCAGTTCAGACCAGATAATGTAGGGAAAAGGATGTGGGAAAAAAATCGGTCAGAGCCTAGTTTAAGGTACTATCCCGGTATTACCTTGGTGTGACAGGAAAATTTAAGAAACCAAGATGGCCGACCGATGGGCACGAACCAAGGTCATTCAAAATGGTCGACCAATCGATCACAAAAAAAACTCAACCCCTCATTAACAATAAAGATAAAAAAAGAAAGTCATTCAAATGTGAGGAACAAAAACTACTTTGAAATGTCTTCTTATCTAACAAATTACATGGGCAGAATACTAACATATTCCTTTCTGCTCTAATGCAGCCTTTGCTTTCTTGTGCTAAAATTACGACAGTTACACTTCCTAATATATAACGAGTATTAAATTTTATTTATGGTCTTTAGGCATCTAAGACTCAGGCGAATACATAAAGATATGGGAAAGTGTAGTAACCTTAGCACAAGAAAGAAAAGGCAGGTAAGAATACTTTGATCTAATTATATAAATTATTCGTTTCTAACACAAAACTTGTAGTCTGAAATTGTATATCGCTTATGGCAATCATGAAAGTCGATTAGAAATAAACAAGCAAATTAGTATCAAGTCCTTCAAAATAAGTCTTTCTTAATACTTACATCCTTATTTAGGAGCGTTTCAATGTGAGGCGAGGACGTGTGATTGAATTTCCAAAACATCCTGAATTCGTAAATATCCAATGTTGTGATCACACCTGCAAATGAAAATAATCATCATCATTACATTAATGAAAACTTTACAGGGCGGACAGGCATCTAAGGTTAAATGAGATAATGATTGTGAGTGGCGACATCTCTCAACGAGGGAGAAGAAATTTAGAAAACAGGCCCGGGTTTTACTCTAGAAACTATCCAGTTTCGTGGAACTAAAGCAAATACTATGGTGACTTAATCAGTCGTCATTGCCTTTTCCGCTGTACCATTTCTTAAACGAAACTGAACCAACAAGAGGTCGCTACTTATCTATGTTAAATTTCCATTTCTCGCTACGTTATTAGCAAATTAATGTATTTTATCCAGTGTGTGTCTGAAATAATGAACTAACTTCGGGAGGTGATTACTCACATCAAAACAAGAAATTTCCACATGTGCCCAGTTTCGGAGCTGCAGGCGCTCAAAGTAAAGGCGGTATCGTTACAAATTACGTCATATCTCGAAAAGTAGGCACGCTCTCAATCATAAATATTTCAAGTGTGTCTAAAGAATTCATATCAACCAAATTCATTACTTTTTCATGTAACAAAAAGGAGGTTAATCGTTGGGACCAGCTACAGAACCCGGGATTGCCACACCTGAATTAACAAGACACGAGTTCCCTGGATAATTATATTTCTGAAGGCATCGTGCTGCAACATTAAAAGTTCATAATATTAAACATGGTTCAAATGCATGAAAATATTTCTCTCCATATTTGGGAAAATGGCAAATACCATTTCATTACTTAAAAAAAAAAAAAAAATTAAGTTCGTAACCTGTAGACACCCTGAATAATGATTTCCTACGCTAATCCGTCTTACATCACTATATGTCGAGGTATCACGTAATTTGTGACGAGGCTACTCGTAAATTAAGTGCCTATAGCTACGAAACCATAAAAGTTCTTCAAATGATTTTTTTTTCTTTCTTGTTTCGAATGAGGAATTCAACCTTCATCTTATGACCACCACTCTTTAAATAACAAGCAAGAAGCAGAGGAAATATGTTGCAGATATCTACTCCCAATGCAGTACATGAAATCTTCACACGATTATTTCCAACGTAGTGACCACTTACAATATGACTTACGGAAATCGCAAGTTCATCGCCACAGTAACAAACATTCGTCACTGGATTCTATCCTGGGAAAGATCAAGCCACTTTTCATCATAAACATATAAATCTCGAAGCTCTCTTCTAATATTGTCATCCCAACGATGTCTCGGTCTTCCCAATGGCCTCATTCTCTCTGGTTTACCAACCTGGACAGAATATAATCTTCGTTGTTCTCCCATTCAAGGTACATGACCTGCCATCTTAGCCGTCGTGATTTTAATAAATAAATGTTCACTAAAATTTATATATAAAACTAGATTTCTTACCTACAATAAAAGTACTAGTATTCAATTACATGAATATTTCTATTTTTACAATTTTCTAAGGAACATTTAGCGTCCTTTCGCATTACAAGCACACCAGTTTCTCGCTGTAGATAAAACTAAAAACATCAAGAAAATAACTATCGTTAACTGTGAACGTAGTCTATCTCGGTTTATCGGTCCAATGCGAAAAACGCAGCGATTTCATTCTTTAACCCTGATATAAATTTAACTATTGTACACTTTAAACTTACTTTTAAGATTACCAACGAATTACTTGTAATACTGATGGAATTCGTTGAAAGCCTTAATGCGAAATGATCGTGTGGAGAAATATCTGGTCGTTTCCCAATTATTGGCCAATGCAGCAGCGCTGACGTGGCATTTGTAGTGTGGTCGGAAGCACCCACATAATGGCTACTAACCTACTGCTCTCGATACTTTGGATCAGAGTGTAAGCATTGTGTGGGAGGATAACAAGTATATGTTATAATTATAAACTAACGAAGAAACTTAATTCAAAGTGGGGTAGTGTCAGAAACAGATGATAATTACTAGAGCGTGGGGTACAGGCACCATGAGTCAGCGAATTGCCGATACGTTCTTTGCGGAATACTGCAAGCCTTCGTGACTGCGAATATTGAACATAAGCCACGACGTGGGAACATAACCATTGCTAACATCCAGTGATCTCAGTACAGAGCTCTTAAGTACTGATATTCACCATTTCCAGACACAGGGCAGAACCTATTGAAGTTACAAAACTTAAGACTTCAAACAAACCGCCAGAACGGCAATTTTTATGGCATCTGGAAGACTGTATTATATATTTCATACGCACGTCAGGCAAGTCTCGCTTTTCGCAATCGGGCAAAGCGGACTAAGAGTGGGTTTTCTACGATTATTGCAAGTGAAAAGCTCTAAGTCTTAACCAAGGACAGGGTTCAAGATAAATTGAGAAAACAAACCTATACCAGAAGGTTCTGTTCTCTATGTGGTGGACTGCCATGACTTTTCTGACTGAGATTTAGTGACAATGGTTATTGTCTATTAATATACATACTTAGTTGTACTTTGCCATTGTCTTCATTTGAATTTGAATCTTATTTAAGGCCTTTAGGCAACTTTGGTTCAGGCCGCATGGATAAGAAGATTATGAGAGAATTAGTAGAATAAAAGAAGTGGAACGAAACTAGAGACCCCCCGAGAAAAAACACGCACACAAGGTTTGCCCACCATCAAGTTCCCATGGCACGAGCCGGGATTGAGCCAGGTATCCCAGGCACCACAGGTGAGTGCTCTACCACTGAACCGCCGCGGCTTCTCTATTGTCTTCATGCTTACATACAATTACTTACTACGTTTCGGGATAGCCCTTCTCTCGAATTGTAGTACAAGTAGGAAAAATTGACGGATTCCATCTCAATTCAGGCAGTTCAAGAACAAAATGTACCAATCAGGTCATGGATTTTGGTAATTATTTTCCTATGAGTTCCTTATGGAAAATTAAGAGACCCGTATTTTTTTATTTTCCCAAAAAAAAAAAATTTCTACTGAGATATTGCGTCCTTAAGTTCATTGTCGGTTATTACTGAAGACCAAAAAGTGGTATTCTGTACTACTTTTAACAAAGCATATCTCAGCAACAAATTAACATAAAGAAGTAATTCTTTTTTGTCTAATAGATAATTATGTGTAGTTTGTGATGTCAGAAGATTGCTCCCATATCGTGTATACAGGGTGTCCAAAAATTGTGGCGACTTTGAAAAAAAAAATCGAAAATTACACGATTTCGGAATTTTTTCCCTCCTTTCCGTAACAAAATATATACTTATTGTTTACAACTTTGAGTAGGTATGTCTAGGCTCTTTAACGAAAAAATACTTTAAAGAAGATGTGACTGTTATTTTGGCAGTAACAACAACGAAAAGTTGGTCGTTTTTGCAAAGTCCACCATTTTCTTAGAAAATGTATTTTAAAAAAAATTTTTTTTTCAGTATAAATTAGCTATGTGTGTGTTCTAAAAGCTCACCAAGTCTTATGTTCGACCACGCATTGGTTTAGATTTTACAGCTAAAAGTTTCCCCCGAAAAATTGTGTTCACGAGACACGTCGCGGGATATTGAAATTTGACGGAAGATGATGCCTCGGTCGCCGATAATTTATTTCGCACTTTCACGAAGTTCGCAGAACATGTGCTGATATATTAGTTACCATCTTTAATCTCACCCTCGTCCTCCTCCTCATTATTATTATAGTAGTAGTAGGAGCAGGAGGAGGAGGAGTTAGTGTGTTCTCATCCAGGAGGCCATGTATTCTAACCCAGAAGTTTCCAACCCTTACATATTTTTCCAGATCGTTAATTACACCAGGCGAATGCCGGGATGGTACCCTGAAACTAAGCCCTGATGTACTACTTTCCAACATTTTTCGTAACTTCTCCGTCCAATGTTAAAAGGCCATAAATAAAATAATAATTATTATTATTATACTGCGTGGCCAAGTCGGTAACGCGCTTGCTTTCATTGCGAGCAGTTCCGGGTTCGATTCCCGGTGGGGGCTAAAAAAATTCGGTTTTGTCCCAGCATCATGAGGACAACTGGGTAGCTATCTGAATAAAAAGGTAACGGACTCTGGTCTAGAAAGCCAGATTACACAGCTGTGGGAGCCGAGGCGCTGACCACGTCTCACCCGCACGAAAAGCCGTCTGGCCGGATTAAGCCGTTCAGGGCTTCGTGCTACAGAGTTAAATTATTGTTGTTATTATACTGCAACTGGATCCTGTTTTGCACAAACAAGTAGAGGTGGCCACTTCTATGCAACATATGTTTCAATGGAAAAAAAATGATGCAATATTATGTGGTCCTTTATTAACAAAAACGGGACATTCCCTAAAGCTAGCCGAAAATAGCTGGACCATTACCGAACGGTTGCAAAATCGATATGTTCCCTAATGTTAGTCATTGGTTTTCACTGTAAAGATCGGGAAATTACCTAAGTCCTAAAGAAAACACTTCGTCTTGCAGACATTCTCAAGCAGACCATTTCGAGTGTGCTGTGGGTGGTTAATTTTGCTGCTCATTATCATTGATTTCTCACTGTAATTTTTGTAGTGCCTTCTAATGTTAACTGCATACGTTCTCAAGGTTCGTAGTTTAAAGAATTTGTGTTTTCGACTACACAGCCTCTTAAACTTTAAACCAAGACTGGAATTTTTGTTAATTTACGCAATCGTGTGAACATGTTGTAAACATATATAGTGTGGCTAGGGTACAGCTTGCACAAAGTTGTCACAGTGATGTGCAGAAATATTTAACTTCATTTTTCATCTCTTGCAAGATTGTGGAATTTTCATTTATTCGTGGGAATAACTTTATCGAGCAAGGTTTTACAGATAAGTCTTGAATGAAGAAATACTTGGGCGTTCATGGCCTGTGAAACTACATTGTTAAAAAAAAAGTGACCGTTTCAGTGAAGATAATGCCTGGCGTATCGTGTAGCAGTGATTAAATAGTTTGTATACTTTCACAAACATATGTATTCAGACAATCTTTACGTTGTTTAACAGATTCTATTTTCATCGCAAATCTTTATAATGAGTACATTTACAGAATACCGTGTAAAGTGTGCGGACTACGCAAAGCGGCACAAAAAAAGTGATTTATCAACCAAAGTCAAGAAAATTTCGTTCTGTTGGAGAGTTAGGACTGGTTAGGGTAATTCAACGATGTCATCCTCAACTTCTTATTTCTGATGCTGATACCTTGTGCTCGCGGTGTGTTGAGTATTATGTAAGTGCAAGAGAAGATCTTCCTGGATCATCTACACCAAATATTCAACCTAGTACTCCAACGTTAATGTCACCTGGTACTGATGAACAGAAGTATGAAGATCCTGCTGCTTTTACACATTCTTTAAATTTGGCCGCACGAGTAATGGAATTAGACACTAGTCCCCTTGTGCCACCGACAAGTCTCAAAAGTCACCAACGAATGTCATATGCGTCAAAAAAACGTCGTAGACTGTCTCAAGAATTTGAAAAAGTTGTCGCGAAAACCGTAAGTTCAGTGTACGATGTCGATCTTACACCACCTAAAACCACCCCAGTCAGTCCCGTTAAGTGTTCTACATGTGTAGCATGGGAAGAAAATATCAATAAAGCTTTTAGCGCAAAAATATCTTACAATGAAAAGGTACGACTGGCTACAATAATACCAACTTCCATGTCCACGTCAAAGGCACTAGAATTATTCCCTTCCGTGACAAAATACTTGATTGACAAGTCAAGAACACTAGTAAAAACCAAAGGGATTTACAGAAATCCCGACCCATACTGTGGCCATCCAATTGATGAGAACACAGTTGAAACAGTTTTAAGTATTATCTATGTGACGAATTTGACTGCTCCTGTCAAAGCCCAAACAAAAGCGATGTTGTCACTGTAGTAGAAGATGGTATTAAGAAAAGGAAAGTTAAGCGATATCTTACACGATCAATTAAGGAAATATATTAAGTCTTTAGAAGAGAAAATCCAGAATTGAAAATGAGCCTCTCAAAATTTTATAGCTTGCGGCCGAAACGAGTTATACCCCAACCCTACAGAGATTTTTGTGTTTGTGTCTGCTGTGCGAACTTTGAACTTGCCGTTATTGCTTTAAACAATCTGAGAAACAAAAGAACTATTAAAGAGAAAGTGCTCCAGGAGCTCTTTTCACTTGTGGTATGTTCAATTGACAGTCAAAGTTGCAAGCTGCAAGAATGTGCCGATTGCCCTGGTATAGAAGGAATACACACGGCTTCTCTGGAATTGGAAGAATTCCAAACAGATGAGGTTTCTTATGCAGATTGGGAAAACAATGATCTTATAACGAAAACCGTCCAGTTGCAAAGTTTCGTCGCGTACACTGGTGCAGTCACAGTTAAAGTTCTTGTGCATAGAGAAGCGAAGGAAATTCAAAGAAAGCTGCAGATACTGAAAAACTTAAGGTGCGTGACGATAGTAGTTATTTACTAATGCACGTTGATTTTGCAGAAAATTGGTCTGTAATACTGCCTGGGGAAATCCAAAGTTACCACTGGCAATCCAATCAAATTTCAATTTTCACCTCAGTTACATACAGCGGCAATGAAACCCGATCGTACGCTGTTGTTAGTGACGATAAAGTACATGACACTGCCCATGCTGTATACGCTAGGAAAAAAATTGAGGAGCGCGTTAAATTGGCAAGCCACGCAGAAATAATGAAGTTGACTGTTGTGTCTGATGGAGCAGCTAGTCACTTCAAGAACAGATTTCAGTTTCACGAACTAAAAACTCACTCGTATAAATTTAAACAATGGCTTTTCACGGCAGCTGGACATGGGAAAGGACCATGTGATGGCGTTGGGGGACTTGTAAAACATTTTGCTACACACCACAATCTCAGCAAAAGCGCAACTCAAGTGATAAAGAATGCACAAGATTTTTCATTAACCGTGCAAGATGATGTACCTTCAATTAAAATTATATTCTTACCAAGTTCGGATGTGGAAGATTTTCGAAAACAGAAAGTGTCCGCGTGGCAAAAGGTTCGTCCTGTTATAGATATTCAGAAATGTCATCGTTTGCTTTCCCATGACATCAAAATATACTTATCTCGTACCGTTAATCATGATCTCCTCGAACCAGAGAACATTGGGACAAAATATGTTGGGGATGGCTTTGTGCAATTGAATGATATTAAGACTGGTAGTTTTGTTACTTGTCTTTATGACAATGAATGGTGGGTGGCAGAAGTTTTAACGGCAACTATGAATTTCGTGATGTAACTGTCATGTTTATGTTACCGCATGGGCCTTGTGGAGGTTACAAATTTCCCCCTGAGCACATGAAGGAAGAAAATACATGTTCTATCCCACTAACAAACGTTTTAAAGGTCGTTAATACACCTGTACCGGCAGGCAGCACAGGAAGATCACACAAAATAATTGTTCTTGATACTGAGGAAACCATCCGTCGCTTTTCATGGAGGACACACTAGTGGTAAGTATTTATTTGTGTTTGTAAGCATCCTAGCATATCATTCCATTACACAATAATTGTTCCATTGCGGTATTAGTGCATGGGTAAAAGAAATTTTGACTCAGCAGTGTTTACCGTCGATCTCATTTTGGGAATCAATGTTGTCTTTTTCTGTTTTTCGATCAGTGTAAGTTAACGATGGTAACTAATATATCAGCACATATTCTGCGAACTTCGTGTAGGTGCGAAATAAATTATCGGCGACCGAGACATCATCTTCCGTCAAATTTCAATATCCCGCGACGTGTCTCGTGAACACAATTTTTCGGGGGAAACTTTTAGCTGTAAAATCTAAACCAGTGCGTGGTCGAACATAAGACTTGGTGAGCTTTTAGAACACACCTACAGCTAATTTATACTGAAAAATTATTATTTTTGAAAATACATTTTCTAAGAAAATGGCGTCCAAATACGGCGGACTTTGCAAAAACGACCAACTTTTCGTTGTTGTTACTGCCAAAATAAAAGTCACAACTTCTTTAAAGTATTTTTTTTGTTAAAAAGTATAGACATACCTACTCAAAGTTGTAAACAATAAGTATATATTTTGTTACGGAAAGGAGGGAAAAATTCCGAAATCGTGTAATTTTCGATTTTTTTTTCAAAGTCGCCACATTTTTGGACACCCTGTATACACGACATGGGAGCAATCTTCTGGCATCACAAACTACACATAATTATCTATCAGACAAAACAAGAATTACTTCTTTATGTTCATTTGTTGCTGAGATATGCTTTGTCAAAAGTAGTACAGAATACCACTTTTTGGTCTTCAGTAATAACCGACAATGAACTTGAGGACGCAATATCTCAGTAGAAAATTTTTTTTTCGGGAAAATAAAAAAATACGGGTCTCTTTAATTTTCCATAAGGAACTCATAGAAAAATAATTACCAAAATCCATGACTCGACCGGTACATGCCCTGCCTGAATTGAGATGGAATCGCCGGATTTTGAATTTTATTTGTGGCTTTTAGGCAACTATGGCTCATGCCGGAATAGGGTAGGGGAGAGGATGTGGGCAAGAGTTCGCCAGAGCCTCGTTCAAGAATACCATCCCGGCACTTGACTGAAGGGAAAGGTACGAGTATAGATATATAATCGTAGAAGTAGCAGTGTACATAACAATGATGACAATGAACAAAGTCCAGCTAAATAAGAATAATAACGAACTGCCATGACTGAATGCATCATGAGTTGCTGCCGAAGAGCAATCAATAGCAACGGTGTCTACTCGAGGAATGCCTCCGTCAATTACATCTGAAGCTATAATTATAGTGAATCACAAGAGGACGCCTATCAAAAGTGTTTACTCTCACGAGAGCGGTCCTCGTGAGGGTGAGGGCGAGTGAGTTTGAGGAAAATGAACACCATTGCCGCCTATACTGCTGGCCGATTGCGCAAGACCACATATATAGCAGTTCGAACAGATCAGAGGACCAAGTCTTTGGCTATTCAAAACAGACATTGAACGTTCACATATTTCGCAATTTTAGCAACCTGTACACAGGAAGACGATGCTAGCTAGCCTTCTGGACCAGTTGGAAGTGGCATTCAAACACTTACTCCACATTGGGAAAAGTGACCTTTCGGCTTTCATTTCTCGTAGTGATATTTCTCTACGTTGGTGGACATGAGCAATAATTATGCAACGACCCAATCAAAATACCCTGTTCAAACCTAAATATTAATGCAAACGTAAGGATAACCTTAACAGCAATTCCTACCTCACATTCACATCACAAGCAAGCGATTTGCTATATATTTCTTCTGAAGGTACAAGCAGGTAGCAGTTCCGTTCCTTTCCTGGTAAAACTTCTCATTTTTCTGGAAAAAAAAGAAAAAAAAACTACAAATACTCACTGCATCAGGCTAAACATAAAATGTACAACTGGCTCCGTGGGTTTTTTGCCTCTAGTAATAGATTACGATAATTACTCCGGAATGAATAGACGTATTTTTGTACTTGGAAATAACCTGAGTTTCTGTAAGCTACAGAAAATTGCACTCTATAATTTACACTGGCGTAGTATAATATAGCGTTTCCAACAACAAAGTACACGAAAAAAATCAAGTCATTCGCGAAAGCAGAGTTTTAGCATTAGTTTCGAAGATGACAGACGTTTACTTCCGCTAATATACATAGAAACTAAACTGGCGCGGGGGGGGGGGGGAGGCAGGCAGCCCCTAAAGGCCTTGGCCTGCCGGACGGCTGTAGTGCGTTCAAGTTTATTAGAGAGTTACGTGGTCGGCGTAACACCTCTTTGTAGCCATGTCTGACTCCCATGACCACAGTCCGCTACTTCTTTTATTAGTAGCTCCTCAACTGTCCCCACAATGCTGGGTCAACACAAAAATTTTGAATCCCCCACCGAGAATCGAACCCGGGACCGCTCACACAGAAGTTGAGCGCGCTACCGACTAGGCTACTAAAATACGTAACTTCCAGAAATTGGGTTTGGTTCTAAGTAAGAAATACGAAAAAGATCCAATTTTGGGTAACAATCCTCCCAATCAGACATTGTAAAAATATAGGACAGTTTGGTCAGGCATCTTTAGACCTATTAATTAAGCATAGGCCACCCTTCACCCTCAATGGGTAACTGAATGCCTTTAACGAACATGAAATATTAATTAAGTACAAAAATGGCAAATCGATTTTTTTTATAAATGTTTCTTTTAATTAATCTGAAATTCGTCGTTGCATAGTGACTTCGCCCCGATTCACAACTTTATTGCACAATCGCGATTATCCCAATAATTTGTGTCAACATTAACCATACAAAAATCCTAATTGACCAATTAGGACAATTTGGAACAAATATTTCCGTAAGTTCCAATCAAGCACACATGTATAAAAAGACACTCGTGAAACAAATACTCATTTGACAGTTTGAATTTGGCACTTTTAATTCTCTTGGTTTCAGCTTAGTTTAAAGCCTGAGCAGATGTCACATCCTCCAGTCGTTTCTGCCTAACTGCAGTCTAACATTTCGCTCTTCAATTACTTTCTCAGGTGCTCATATTTCAGTTCTAACATTCGTTTCTCGCTTATTTTCGGCTTTGGTCTTAAACTCCCTTTCTACCAGTTCATGTTTTTGTTTCTTGATTTCCAAATCATCTTTGTATTTTCTAGTGACCTTCTTTGTAATATGCTAACATTTCTTTAGTAAACTCGTTATCATAAATACTTACACCCACACAATCTTGAATAATTCGTATGCCTTTGATTGTTTTATGTCGAGCTTTCAATCATAAAAAAGGGAAATATGGCTGAATTCAGCTGAGGACCCGGGGCCTGCTAAACCCGCACTAACTAGTTGTGAGCCCCTGATATTTACAAATAATAATAATTAGCATTTTGCTGTTTAAAAAAAAAAAAAAAAAATACTGCGAAAAGTATGACACACACACTACTACAAACTCATATTAGTAATAGCACGATCATTTGACATTTTAAATTAAGTAATTCCTTAAAAAATAATCACGGTAATATTCTAATTACATGACAACTGGGAGGCCTGGGTTAAGGACAGTCGACCTGACCTAACAAATTTGAAGTAAAAAAAGGGGGAGGGAAATACGAAAATTTGTGTACAAGGGTCATGCTTACTCAAATCTGGAATAGACATACCTAACCTAACCCGGTAAAGCGCCTCCAACAGCAAGAAAGCGTTATACTTGACAAAGTAAACGAGAAACGTAGTTATTAGAAAAAGTAATTTTATCACTAATTATAGAGATAGTCCTACTTCCAGTAACATACATACTTTATCTCCACGTTAGATTGGATTTGGTTAGTTCACGTTGGATATCGAATAACTAACAAATCATTTACGTAACAAATATTACTGAGCCTTATCTTTGCTCTTGTACACACGAAAAAGGTTTCTTAACGTTACGTATATTAGGCCGGTCGCCAATCAACTATGCTTCCCATCTTCTACAAGATTTTACCTACGCTCACTGTAAATGGTTCCATATTTTAATCCGGCCTTGTCGTCTGCCTGCCTTCCATTAAGATGACCATCCATACCTGTGTTATACCTTTATTCTACATAATTTAAGTAATCTCGGTTATTCTGTATATTAGCCTCTATTTTTATATATGACGCTGAATTATTTCAAATGTACTTATTTCCATTATCTCGGATGCGTTGAATGGAGAATGTGATATAAAATCAAGCACTGATGTGAGTGCAAGACCACATACACATATATACTCCTTGCACTAACATCACCCCTTGATTTTGCATCTTGTATCTCTCGATGACACATTTTAAGAAAAGTAAGCAACTATAAACAATATTATAACCTAAAACAAAAGCAGATAACAGAGAGTTACCGTTATCTCCAATGTGAATGTATCAGTTCTCTTCCACTACATGGGGTACAACACCCTGAAATTGCTTTGTGCTAAAGAAAAACAAAGCATATCCAAGGCGAATTAATTTACATTTTGCAATGACAACTTTGAAAAATCACCTGAGCTTCAATATTGTCGACTTATGTACTAAATCAGAGGTCCTGGTAGACTATTGTGCAGTCCGTGGCAACCAAAAAAAGAAGAAAAAAAGTAAAAATTACAAGAAAAAACTAATGTTTACGTGTAATGAAGTGCTGAAAAGTTAAATAAAACAAAGTTTTGGGTCACGGGCGTGAGAAATGAGAGTGAAAAGTATGTAGGATTTTTCGCTGCTTTTTGTTGAGGGTGGGCACATGGAGCTTTGAGTGTTAAAGTCATGTGTATCGCGTATAATGAAAACATTGACACATCTCAACATTACATTAGTGACTTTTTTTTTTAATACGTGTCCTTTATCACACAAATTGACACCGTTAGTAATCCTCCGCATGTCATCATGTTTCTGTGTATTGATCAACTGAAAGTGTGTATTTAACGAAATAACAACAATTATGCTCTTCGAAACCCTGGTTGTCGCTAAGTTTTTATAGAAGTGGCTGTATGAATTATTTGCAATGGAATAAGTGGTATAAAGCGGCAAAATATGGCACAATATATGGGTGCCAAAAACTGGTATTATTACAGTTTTGGTATTTAACAGCCTATAGAAACTAATTGTGCATAATCCAACTTTCTCGACTTTTTAGGTTGATCGTACCATGCGGAAATAGAACACTAAAAACGGAGTTGTTACACATGTCAACGGAGGTCAATACACTAAAAACGGAGATCAATACATAACAATGAAAATGCTAAGGTAACTGATCACTCATAAGTTAATATTCAAAACACAATTTTGTCCAGTGCTCACTCACAGTAACTTTTTATCTGTGTAATTAGCCTAGGATTTCCACTAGCCTATTTTGTTATTCCAGAAGGAAGCAATATCTTACGTCACATCCCTAGCTTTTTGCACTTTCTGGCTAGTTAGCACCGCGCTCTTTGTGAACTAGTAAACGTAACGTGTACAGGTGTTAAAAATAACTTTTTTTTTCACACGTAAAAAGGTGTAAACATGTTATTCTGATTTTATGTGGGTGAAAGTACGAAAATGGAAATAAAAACTTTATACAATGAGATGGGTACCGTATTTCTTTACTACAACCTGGAGTACATCATCTTAACTTTTATCATACAAACAAACTGAGGTCAACGTAACATGCTCTCTGGCAACGTTAATTAGAAATGAACTGCGTCGAATTTGCAATAGAATAACGTTTAAAAAACAAAATATATTAGCAAACTTTTTAACAGAAATAGTGTAAAATACTACAATGTAAACCAGTTCCTTAAAACATATTTAAATGTGCTTTGTGAAAACCGTATCGCACGCTGCACAAGCCTAATTTTCAACCAGAACGGTCTGCGACACCATGCTCCCTTCTTTAGCACCTTGCCTCTAAATTATAGATAATTCGGTACCTTCAACATTAAGGCCTTGTTTACGTTACATCGCAAAAATAATAGCTATCAAGTGCGCAAATCACTCACCTCAACTCTTTCCTATTGTCAATAATCGGGACTGGTACGCAGTTCTGTTACCACGTATTCACCGAAATTTGAACCATCATATGCCACCACTTATGTCATAGTATTGATCAGCACCATTTACCTTGCTTTCAATTTACATAAATATTATGTTACAACGGACATGAAAAAATTCACACTACTATTCCTCAGTTCGGGAATGGCGTTCCTTGGCTCTACTATATCCCATAATATTCATAGTACACTTGATCCATTATGCAACCCACGAAAGAAAACAGAATCACGATTTCCGTAACCTGCTCCCAGGTTGTTATGAAACACGGAACCCTGCTATGTGTGTGTGAATGCAATACATCTTTGTTATAAATCTATCTCTGAAGAAAGAGTGAACACAAATAAAATTAATTGTCCAACAAATATTACACGCTACTGGATTTCATTTAAGAAATAAAGACAAAACCCACAAATGAAGGAGAAAGTAAACAAAAATGCATGTTTGACTTCCAAGATTCGGGAGTCTAATTTGTACAGTACAAAGTTAATTTGATTTAATTTCAAATTTACCCATTAAGGCCACTCCCGATTTAAATATTTATGTCAATAGTAAGAATCTATTCGGATCCGCTTGTATTAAAGTTTTGTTAGTATGACGAATTAAATTATGATGATGTCCAGCATGTACAAGTGGTCACTGGAACACAAGAATCAATTAATTGAATTGGGATATGTTGCGAAAATCAAACAGTGCAGATCTACCCTTATTTTCTTCTTTCACTTAACTCTATGATAAAAATATAATAGGAAATTAGTTATTGGACGCAATTGTTTGTGTATGTGGGTTTCCTTCTTTCAAGTTTAACACGGTTTATTTTCGACTGCTTATTTTCCATCTATGCAGTAATACCACATTTTCTCAAACTCTTTCAAGACCTGCATACGAGATATATCTTGGATGTAATTTCACGCAACTTGATCAGATAGTAAACTTGTACCTCACTTTCCAAAAATTTGCGATAGCAAATGAAATGTTTGTATCTAATTTGTCATGGAAGTGTGAAAGTTTGCTAAGCCACATAGCACGCGAGTTTACGCCAAATTTGTACTAGCTTTATTTTTAGTTTGCAGTGATAAGCTTATCGTATAAAGTCTGTTTAAATATTATGGCAAACTTGGTATTACATATTTGGCGCATCAAAGTTTGCTGCAAATTTGGAGTTACCAACTTAGCACATCAAAATTTGCTGGAATTTTGGGATTACAAACTTTGCGCATCAAATTGTGCTGCAAGTTCGTCAGAGTCGAGATAGCACCCAAACTTGTAGTAAGTTTGTACGAGGTTTGGCATTGCAAATTTGGACAAAGTTTGCCATTCCATTGCTGCAAGCTTACTACAATACTGCAGCAAATATTAGTTGACAGATGCAAAATTGCTACAAACTTGTCTTGTTAAAAAATCAAGCCTGTGGCGGAAAGAAATTTCTAATGTCTGGATTTGGGGCTCAAACCTAGAATCTTCAGTTTTTATTGCAGTCCGTGACTCTACCGACTGCTGTATCGCCCCACTCCTAACTCTTCAATTTTACTAGTCCTTCTATGTTACGAAAACTGTTTCTTCAGTAAATGCACTGATATATGCTGAAATTCAAAACTGAGAGAGCTCAGTCATGCCGTTTTAGGGCTATAAAGTCTGCTTCGTTGATTTCTCGCAAAGGAGCCTCTTCAAGAAAATCATAATGATGTGTATACTCTACTGCTCGAGTCGATGACATGTTACGTTTTTGGTCTTTGTATTGTGTATAATGAAAGAAAAGAATAATTGTCTAACTTGAATTTTTTACCTTATTTTCGGGAAATGTGTACAATTTTGAAAAAATGACCAAAATGTTGAAACATACAAAAGGAAGGAAAGGGGAGGAAATATTAACGAGTACGAACAAAAGGAAGTTGTTAAAAAGAAAGAAGACCTTTTGTGGAAACCCAGCGTTCCAGCCAACATGAAACATCACTGTTAGTTTATCACTGTAAGGGGAATTCAAGGCGAGTCGAAACTTGGCTTTAGCTAGTGCACTATCTGGGAAATTGGCAGCCAGCTTGTTAGAGAAATGTCGTCGACCCGAACAGAAAAGTACAAATCATTACGATACTCCTGAGGTGATTCGCTTGTACAAAATCACGAATCAGCCTACTTCATAGCTCTACTCTAACACAGGACCAATCATCCTTCCCAGTTCCAAATTAAAGTCTACATAGTTGCCTTTATTCCAGAAACTATTTTCGTAACATAAAAGGACTAGTAAAATGTACTTCGTCCAACAGAAGAATGCATGGAGTAATCGGGAATTCGGTAGTAGGGCGGACAACAAACAAATCTGAAGGTTGAGAGTTCGAATCGCACCGCAGACTGAAATCTTTTCTCGCTACAGCCTCGATGTTGGTTTACTAACGTTTTCAAAAGCAAAATATGTATCAAGTTTGTCTTGAAAGGTTTATAGCAAATTTGGCATCCATCAACTAGCAAGTTTACTAGGCTATCTGAAGAGTTACTGATCGGGTCGATGCCATATTGCGTTTTTGGACTTTGTATTGTTTATAATGAAAGAAGGGTAACAAATACGTTCTAAAACTCAGAATAGGCTTCATTACTAAGATTCTTATTTGTTGCATTAAGCAAACTATTTTTGTTCCAAACTCATTTATTTCTGTGTTACTCATTCATTTGTGCCAAGAATAATTATGTAATAGTCACAAATAAGCGAGATTTTAACAACCAGAATTGTTAACTGATGTTCTAATGTCTTTAATTGACAAGCAATAATATTATATTTTGTGGTAGCAACTACTCTACACAGAGATTTTAGAAGACAGTATTTTCGCGTTCATATTTGATTTTCCTCCTCCAAGGTTTGTTTACATTCACTAATTTTCTTTCTTTCTTTCTTTCTTTCTTTCTTTCTTTCTTTCTTTCTTTCTCTCTCTCTCTCTCTCTCTCTCTCTCTCTCTCTCTCCACACACACACACACCCTTGAATATATAAAATAATTCTGAGAGTCATTGTTTAATTCCTCAACTATGGGCAAAGGCCAAGGTCGTCTTTATTCTAAACAATGGAACTTGCAAAACAATTTGTACATTCCTATTTCTTACATGTTCTATCTTTAATGCAAAGTTAATGTTCGTCATATGCGCGTTTTACTTGTTACTTGCTTTTTATAGCCAACCGCGAAGCACATCTATCTATCTAATCTATCCACTCGATATACTAGCTGCACACGTCCAGCATTGCCTTGGCTTGCTTTAAAAAGGTGCTACAGCTTAAGTATTTTTCTCTGGTGTCAAAGTTTAAGGACTGATTTTCGGGAAAGCTTGAGTTACGTGCTTTGCTTGCGATTTGGGTGAGTAGCCAATTAAAACAAGTATTTTATTGCGTGTTCTACGTATTACGTAATAAAACGCGTGCTTCAATTGGCTGCTCAACCAAATCGCGAGCAAAGCACGTAACGCAAGCATTCATGAAAATCAACCCTAACAATGTCATGCAACTTAGATGCTGAGACGTTGAAAGGCACAGAAAGTCTTTACGAAGAAAGTGCTTAAGCATGACGGCGGTAGGACCTTGGAGAGAGGAATTGTTGCTGTACGAATCCCCACAGATTTTTTCTAGGGATTCGAAGATTATTCATGCAATATTTGGTGCGGATACGTTGAACGAAATAGAACCATTGCGGAATTTATATAGACATCATCAAAGATAGACTTTATAATTTTGTCTCACTCTATCTAGGCTCTGCTCAACATTGCTTTCTTCCTGGTAGTTCCACTCTTACTAACCTTCCTTGTTACTCTCTCATGCTACCCAATCCCTGTCCAATAACACACCGCTTGAGGTCATCTATCTAGATCTAAGTAAGGCTTTTGATAGAACTGATTGTAATTTTCATCATTATAAATTAGCTCACAAATTTAAGATTCATGGTAACTTCCTTTCATTATTGGCAGACTATTTCACTGGCCGGCCGCGAACAACGTGTTGTTCTTACCGGATCCTCTTCTAATTTTGTTTCCGTTCTCTATGGTGTTCCTCACGATAGTGTTTTGGGTCCTCTCCTTTTACTTCTATATATGGACAATCTCTCATCTTATCTCTCTCCATGTAAAACTAAAATTCTCCTTTTCGTTGACGGCTGTAAATTATTTCGAGAAATCAGATAACTACAGGATGTTGCTGATCTCCAAAATTCTATCTCTGACCTCTTGGACTGGTGTAATGCGTGAAACTTGAAAATAAATACCTAAAAATCTTCATTTCTTACCATTTCTTTAAAGAAGAATTAAATCCCATTTGCCTATTTCATTGAAGTCAATCCTATCGCTAAAGTTACCTTTCTCTAAATGACCATGGAATTGTACTAATACTTTAGGGGGCGCCAAACAGCTTAAAAAAAATAAAAGCTCCTAAAAAAATGGAAGTAAAGTTGCCTATTAAAATGAAAATGATCTAAACGTGTTCAAAATTCCAATACCGGTGCGCTAAGAGATTTTTTATGTTATTCCATACAACCTACCTTCATCTTTAAAATTCAAAACCGCGATTCAAGCCAGAGGCAGGTCTACTGCCTTACTGGAGCGATACCACGACAGGCTCCAAAGATAACAAAAGTACACTACTACGTAATGCAAAACAATGTTGTGGCGTCGCGTCGGCCGGTCGTGGCGGCCTTGTTTGGCTAAATAAAAAGGATACTTAACATGAATCTAAAAACTGGAAAGTTAATATCTAAAGTTTACTTCTGTGTACCCTTGCGAATAACCAGAAATAACAACCTGCTTCGTTGTACCATAAACTCACAATCAGTAATAAAATAGACATAAACTTCTCCCGAAAACCTATTTTCGTCTCCGCTAAAGAGCACGCGATTTAGAACCCTGCCACTAGGTGACTCTGGCGACTACTTTCAGTCGCTAGATCTTTCCAGTAGTAGCCAGTGTGCGAATAAACGGGAAAGCTCGGGACTCACTCCCCCCACCCCCCACCCACCCCCCCGACAAATAAGTTCTAATTTATTTTTCGTCCCTGCCAGGGGTAAATTCCATTTCTTTTGCGATGTCTATGAATAATTTAGTTTGATTGGTTTGATTTAGTAACCCCCTATTGGAAAATGGAACTGCATGTCTTCATCACGATGCTGGGTGGGCACCATTCCAGACCGTATCGCCTTGGCAGAGCCGGGACACCACGATAAGCAGTCAGCGCCGATATATATATAGGCACGTTGGCCCAGTGGTTAGCGTTGCTGCCTACGGTTTGGGGGTTACGGGTTCGATTTCCGGCGCTGCTATTTATTTTTTCTAAGGCGGGGTCTGGAACGGTACCCATCCAGCACCGTGATGCAATTGGGGAGTGGCGAATGCAATGAGAGCTTAGGCGCTCCTCCCCCAACATGTCTGATCAGTGTGGGAGCAGTAGACTAACTCCTCCCTCCGTGGAGAGGCCTCATCCAGTAGTGGATCGAATATGACTGTGATTTATCTATCTATCTATCTATCTATCTATCTATCTATCTATCTATATATATATATATATATATATATATATATATATACAGAAGAAATTGATGTTGATGTCCTAGACGTAATGAAAGAAGAAGTGGATAAAGTACTTCGAGGGATGAAGAACGGAAAATCACCAGGAGAAGATGGACTCACAGCAGAGATGTTTAAATGGGGAGGTGAAAAGATGAAAGAGGAAGTTGCTAAATTATTCTCGATGTGCTTGAGGAAGAGAGAAATACCCAGAAGTTGGAACAATGCCGTTATCATTTTGTTGTACAAGAAAGGGGACAAAGAACGCGTAGAAAACTACAGACCAATTAGTTTACTGTCAGTCCTATACAAAATGTTCACCAAAGTTATTTTGAATCGTATTGAACGAGACTTGGATTTTAATCAGGGAAGGGAACAAGCCGGATTTCGTCGTGGATTTAGCACAATGGACCACATACAAACATTGAATGAAGTTATGGAAAGGACTAATGAATATGAACTTCCATTATGTTTGGGATTCATAGATTTTGAAAAAGCTTTCGATTCGGTCTCCTTGTCAGCAGTACTTAAATCACTTGAACATCAAGGCATCGAAAGTGCATACATCAAGTTACTGCGAAACATTTACTCGACTGCCACTTCTGTCATTAGGCTGCATCAAGACAGTGAAAAATTTAAAGTTGGAAAAGGGGTAAGGCAAGGAGATTCAATTTCTCCGAAACTGTTTTGTGCGGTCCTGGAGAGAGTGTTCCAGAATTTAAACTGGGATGAAGTTGGAATTAAAATTAATGGCGAATATCTTCATCATTTACGGTTCGCTGATGATATAGTCCTGTTTGCTTCAAGTGCAGAAGAACTACAAACCAGAATGGAAGAACTGAGTAACGAGAGTTCGAAAATAGGCCTTAAAATGAACTTAAGTAAAACAAAAGTAATGTACAACCAACATGCTGCAAAGAAGGAAGTGAAGATTAACGGAGAGACAATAGGCATAGTTGATGAGTATGTTTACCTAGGCCAGCTTAAAACATCGAATGCAAAGTTGACTGATGAAATAAATAGAAGATGTAAAATGGCGTGGAGTTCTTTTGGAAGACTACACTTTATTTTCAAAAGCAAACTTCCAATGTGTCTGAAGCGTAAAGTTTATAATCAATGTGTCTTACCTGTAATGATGTACGG
>JAGDQP010001914.1:0-56022 GCA_022664845.1 Lepisma saccharinum
TTACATGTAACGTTTCGACCTTCTAGCCAAGATCCTCATCAGACATGTCTGATGAGGATCTTGGCTAGAAGGTCGAAACGTTACATGTAATTTAATTTTTATGAATAATATAGTCTTGTTCAGCAGTTCAGTGTTTTTTGATCTTAATTGCAAGACGTGCAACTATGTTTTGTTGTCAGTCCTAAATTGTATGCAACCAAATGTGTCAAGAAGTTTTGTTGGTATAGAAGTTCCAAGAACATAAAGAGGATTGCAAGGGTTGGCTACACTGTTTTGAGTGTTGGGCTTTGATTCGTTGTACCTGAATTATATTTATTTCCAAACCAGTCTGTGTAGTGAATGAAGTGTTTTGAGCCGTTATTTCGTTCCTGCCACATTGTTTATTAAACAGTCGGTCTCCAAGACCGATATTTCTAATGACTTCTTTTCCTAGCGGCATCCTAGACTGGTGCGACCCAGCTGCAGGCTTTTCTGATACGTTTCAAATTATCCGTAGGAAACTGTCAAATTATGTTTACGCCTGGGAGTTCTGTACGCATAAATTAAATAGTTGTTCCTTTCAGGGGAGACTGTAAATTTCGGATATTCATGTCAAAGACATCGTCGAAATACGAACTGAAAGTAATTTGTTTGGTTGGTGAAAAATCTAGTTACTTCGTTAATGCATACCTGTACAGCGGGAAAGGATCTGACGGTATCGTCTTGAATATTCAAGAAAAAAAAAAAGCTTCTCAAACCTACTCGGGCAGTTTTGAATTTGAATTTTATTTATAGGCTTTAGGCATGTAAGACTCAGGCCAAAAAAAGCAGTTTTGAAATTGATAAAACGAATCGAGGGCACAAACCGGAACGTAACTGCTGACAACTACTTTTCGGTCAGCCGAATTATTCAATCGCTTGGAAGATAAAGGATTAACTGTCAGAAAAAACAAAGAAAGACATTCCAAAGATTTTTTTGGCATCAAAAAAGTAGAAAAGTAGATGGCACTCTGTACGATTTTCCTGAAGGGGATACTCTGCTTTAGTACTTTCTACAATTCACCATACTAAGGACCCAATATTGAGAAGTTAATTTGTTTCTACAACGAAACAAAAGGGGGAGTGGAAACATTGGATATAAAATGTGCGAACTACACCAGCAACCGTCGTTCTCGCTGATGCTCTTTAGCAGTGTTTTATTTGTGCTGTAGAAGGAATAAGATGACAACTTGTTTTGAATTTGTGCATGAACTAGCCCTAGAGTTAATCAAGTCTCGACTGAAAATTCCAAAACTCAGGAGGGATCTTAGGATAAATATCGAAGAAGTTCTCGGAATCGATGATCAATCTACTTGTACTACTGGTTTATCTGACAAACTTTGTAACAAATAACTCTGTAACCGACATTCTTACTGTGTATTTTGAACAAATAGATGTCCTAATAAACATTTTGTCAAACAAAATACATTAGCCCTGCCGCACACTAGGCGGTTCAGTCGCCGCGATTCAACCGCGGAAAATAATTAACCCATGCTTTGTTATGAAGCACCGCATACTTGGCGATTTGAACGCAGCGACAGGATTTACCCGCCGAGAGAAATGAAATGTCTGTGATTCCGACGGCGATTTGGGGGAGCAGCAAAAAAAAATAATAATCAATGTATTCTTAAGAAGCACCGCACACTAGGCGGTTTAGTCGCGCGATTTTGAACAGGGTTGACAGTTGTTTTCATTGCCAATCTCCTTCTGTCACGACATATGAGAAACTGAGCAAGGAAGAAAGAAAAACCAGGCATAGGTCTATAATTTACCGTTGTTTTTTTTAAAAAAAACATTTAGAAATACTTCCCACAGTTTGATCAATACCGAGTGGCAAGATCTTTTGCTTCTGTTTGATTCATTTTGTGATCAGGTGTCAGAACTGAGAAAGTTTTGCCTCGGGTAACAAAGCAGGCAAAGTCGTTCTCTCTCTCTCTCTCTCTCTCTCTCTCTCTCTCTGTGTGTGTGTGTGTGTGTGTTTATTGTCTGATACTGGCTGGATGCATCCATGCATTAACATTTTTACAATTTTATCTTTAGTTGTGGTTCGTTTCGGACACAATGAAAGCTATTTTGGTAATTATTTGTGTGGTGCTAATCATCTTGTTTTTGCCAACACTGACACCCAACTGAACATGTGTATTATAAATTGAGCGACCAAGTCGCATACACAAAAATGTACTGCGATTTGGTCGCGCGGTTGAATCGCAGCGCCTGAGCCACCAAGTGTGCGGCAGGGCTTAATCAAGTAAATTATAACCCATCTAAAGGCGATTTTATTACGCAGCGGTCTGACAGACCTGTATTTCTAATTATGGAAATAGAAATCATGCTTCGGTTTAAGGGTTAACAATCACTTTGTAATAGAATATGTTAAATACTTGTTTTCAAGCTTATACTGTAGTACTGGTTTACATCCGCTTATTGTCCTAGAAGTGGTGGTCGCCAAGGGACACAATCCTCAAAATTAAAACGTAAATTAATCTATAAATCCAAAATTTTAAATAGTTATAAATATTAAGATAAAAATAAGGTATTCATTCATGTTTTATTTTCAATGATAGAAATAAAAAAGGCTTACTTTTGCGTCCTCATGTTTTTCTATCTTTTTATAGGTGACTCATAATACATATAGTTCTGACATGTTAACATGACTATCATTAAAAATGCATCTTCTGCATTGTTTACGTTCTTGTCATTGCTATGGAAACATTATGATATTTCACCACAATGAATCACACACATTAAAATATTTACGCTTCCTTTATCGTTCTCTTTGTGCCTGTTCCGCCCCTTCACCATTCACGTGATTTTCAGGTGTCTTGCGTAAGAATGTGTATCATTATTATTGATAATACTTTGTAACCAAAGTGAAAAATATAGGACAGACAACAAATTGAAAATGGAGACTACATTGTTAGAGATATGGTTCTTCTAGAGATCTTTGTTTAGCTTTTAGGAATAATGTTCATTGGAATGTTTATAATTATTATTTGTAATCAAAGGAGGCACATGTGTAAGTATTACGAACAACTTGCAACAAGAAGAAAGTACAAATCAGAAGTACATTTTTTTCAAGTTAATACAAAAATAATTAGTTGAGGTGAAACTATTAGCTTGAATAAAAATTTGTGGTGGTCGTGACACCTACCGTTCACAAAAAGATTTAAATAAGACGCATTATATCATTGAATTTAGGACTTGAATTAGCGATCCTTTTATTTCAATTTCTTTATTGATTATTATAATAACTTATTAGAAGTGTGGTGATAGCGACATGCTTTTCTGACCGCTTTTAGCTTTCTCCGTGCTTCCTGGTCTATAAAATATTACATTTACTTGAAGTAGCGTATACACTACAGACTGCTAGTGACCTACTGTATGTGCAGCTCATTGTTGAGTTAACGCCATTTAATAGTTATCTTGGCCCATGGAGTACTTACTGGACTAACACGAAGTTCCTACTCGTGTTCTTACATACTATGAAAAAATGCAACACTGTGAAGAAAACAGCTGATCAAAATGAGCCTTAATACTTTCTGAACACCCGGTTAATATATTATGTTTCCACTACTTGTGTCAACATTTTAAGTATATTTTATTCGCGATAACTTTTGCACTCAAATTTAGTTCAAGGCTAATTTTTCCTAGAGTTCTTTTTTTTTAAAAAAATAGTGACCTAAGTTTGAAGGATTACTGGGGAGGATGCTTTTAATTTTTACTGTATACTATATACGAGGGCCACTATTTATATTTTGAGCCTAACAATGAAAAAAAAACAAAAACAGTAATGTGTCATTGAAAATTGATTTATTGTTTTTCGAAATACTCTCCTTTATGATCAATACACTTTTGCATTCGTTCGAACCATTTGTCAAAGCATTTTTTCCAATCTTCTTGAGACACCTCCATAATATGGTTTTTGAACGCATCAACGGCTTCTTCCGCCGACGAAAATCGTTGTCCACGCAATTTATTCTTGACATTCGGGAACAAGATGAAGTCGTTGGGTGCCAAATCAGGACTGTACGGCGGATGACCCATCAATTCGATTTTTTGAGTGTTCAAATAGTCAGTTGTTAGACGAGATGTGTGACAGCTCGCATTGTCTTGATGAAGAATGATCCGACGGCGCTTGTTTGTTTTCCGTATTTGACCAAAGACCTCCTGCAAACAAATTGTTGTGTACCATTCAGAGTTCACCGTTCTACGTTCCTCTAAAGGCACAGTTGCCACATGAGCAGTTTTCCCAACATTTGTTTCGATGTGCTTCGAGCGCGATCAACTTTTGTTGGATTTGGTACATCTTGGAACACCCATACAGTCGACTACTGTTTACGTTCCGGCTCATATGCATATATCCATGATTCGTCACCTGTTACAATCTTATATACGTCTTTTGAAGCACCGCCATTGTATTTATTGAGCATTTGTGTGCACCAATCGACCCGAGTTTCCTTTTGAGTTTTTTTTTTGTCAAATTATGTGGGATCCAACGAGAACAAGCCTTTCTCACAGCTAAATGATCATGCAATATTTTATATATGCTGGTGGAACTAATGCCAAGGGTTGCCTCAATCTCACAGTATGTCAGATGACGATCTTGCAGTATTAGGTTTTGCACAGCATCAATGTTTTCTTGAATAACAACTGATTTTGGACGACCTTCGCGAATTTCGTCAGTGAGCGAATGGCGGCCACGATTAAAATCGTTATACCAGCGTTTCACAGTGGCAAAGGATGGGGCTTCAACGCCAAATGTGGAAATCAGTTGATCTGGATAATCCACGTCGAAAATCGTAAAAAATCATCGCACGAAAATGTTCACGAGTTAATTCCATTTTTCTGTTGTCACGCAATCTTCAATTCAACGTAAGCAACACAAATAAAGCTATTGACAAAACATTTGAAGTACGTTATGGTCAAGAATGTCAGACGTTTCTATGGAAACGTCAAGTGGAACCTAAATACAATCAGTGTTTCCAAGGCTCAAAATATAAATAGTGGCCCTCGTAATTCTTTGTGTACTCCTGTATGGAAACACAAGCTCTATTTTCTTATTCTCTCGCTCTTACAGCTAGTGAAGTAGACGTGTGCAGAGTCATAGAGTCGAGATCTACAAACGTGGGAAACCAGCAAGAATTCATTAGCTGGTGATGAAGAGACCAATCACGAAGATATAATTGTAGTAGGAACATAGGGGACTGACCCCATACTCCATGCTTAAGAAATGGGTGACTGAATTTCATCGAAGAAGGAGGAACATTGATGGCGATTGACACGGTGAACGCCTCTCGAGAGCAATTTCACGTGATTATCTGGAACAAAATGATGATTTTGTAACGAATGGTTCATTACGATACAGATTAGGATTCCACCCCAGTTTTCCTTTGACTATTTTCGTGTTGAAGCGAAACCTCTCATTGGCCAGTGTTAAAAATATGTTTAGAAACAACCCAGAAATATATTTGTTGAGACTTCAAAAGAAAAACTCAAGTGAACGCTGCGATTTTACTAACAATCGTGAAGGTTCCAAGTTCCCTTTATAGGATCTCACACATACAAACATTCCTTTTATAAAATAGGTTGGCAACGCTGACAACTGAGGTGGTGGGGTACGGTGACACCCACAGTGTTTTTCTATAGTGCTGAATCATTTTAAGAAAAGTTCGATGTGGATCCATGAAATGGTATGAAAACAATTTGAAAAATTTTATTTTTAAAGATAGGTTGGCAACACTGATAACTGAGGTGGGTGGGAACGGGGACACCCACAGTAATTTATCTCTTGTGTCGTATAATGTTTATGCCAAGTTTGGTGACGTCAAACGTAATGGAAGCAATTTAAAAAATGAATTCTATAGAAAATGGGTTGGCAACGATGACAACTGGGGTGTTTGGGGACGGTGACATCCACAGTATTTTTTTCTAAAAGGAATTGAAGCAATTAAAAAATATAAATAGAAAAGGGGTAGGCAACACGACCTACTGCACCAAAAAGACGGTTCGGGCGGCTCTGAGTTTCACTAGTCAAGACCGTTTCAACAACACCTCTGTCACCTTTCTACATCTTGCGGTTTCTGAGATTTATTTTTTGGACAGGAGCAGACAGACGGACGGAAGCACTGAGCGTAATTAGGTTTCTTTTTGTTAGCTACTCAATCAAGGGACTTAAAAGAAAGAGTTTGGTAGTGATTAAGAAGTCATATAGAACTCTAATGATGTGAAAAAATAATATCTATTGACATTTCTCGATCAGTTGAATATCTAAGATTTGTTCTCATAACTTCAAACTACTACTTTTACCCACACTATTGAATTACTGCTGTCAACCAGTTTTCCTAAGCTAGTTGCTAGCATCGGAAAATGCTCGCTGAAGGACATCATCCCTAGGACATGGAACAGGCTTAGGCCATAGCTGCCTACCATACAAAAAAAATTAAATCGACAAGTAATATTGATTTGCTTCTTTGTTCCCTTTTTTAAGAAACAAGGCAAAAAATCAAACACAAAATCGGAACAAAACAACTGAACAACAGAATCTACACGTGTCACAATGGAAAAGAGAGGAGCATTATAAATGCAATGTTGCCAGAATAAAATCATCATAACTTGTAAAAATGCTGGCAGGTTGAAATGACATTGAGCAAGACTTGTTCCTAAAATAATAAAAAAAAGAGAGAAACAACAGAAGAACTTTACAAGAAGAGGAAGAATGAGAAGACACATGAAGAAATGACATGTGAGAAGGCGACAAGGACGAGAAAAAGGGGGAAACTCGTTGAGAAAGGGCTTTAAAACATAGGGAGAAAAAGAAAAGACATAGATAGACAGACTGAAAGAAATAATCGGTAATTTGGGTGACTTCACAGTTCCAATATAACTTTAAAACATCCCCCTTACATCTCATACCCCCTTTTTGACTGGGAACATAAAGGATAGTAAAAAAAAAAATCTTACGTTCCCATGTATATGTCTGTCTGATGAACCTCTTGCCAGCCAACAAATTACTGCTCTTGTGCCGACATCAATGACAGGGCAAGAGGTCCCTAGTGCAAGGTTTCGTGCACACACGTAACACACACACATATATATATATATATATTCACTCTGCGTGTCTCTCTCTTTCTCCCTTCTTAAATGGGGACAGGCTTCACAAGAAGCAGGGAATAGGAAAAAAAAAAAACTCTTTGCGAAGACTTGTTCGATGAGTATCCAACTGGCATTGACAATTTTTGCCATTATAATTACAGTTTTGCTGCGAATCTTTTTTTTTTTTTTTCATTTTGTATGTAGTCATGCATTTTAAAAGGACAGACAGCAAGGTGAATGAATATAAGGGAAGAGACAACGTCGAATGTGAAGAAGAAGAAGAAAAAGAAGAAATTATACAGAGAAGGAGAAGAAAGATGAAATGTATACAAATAAATGGTAACGATTTGTGGGGAATAATATATCTAGTACATGTATGGAAATATTTAAGTTATGAATTCTCTATGGTACAAGGGCAAAACTTCATTATGCATCTCTTAGTCTAAGAAAATGCATAGTTTGGGAGCTAGAGGTGTCTAAAGCTGGCGTAACATCGGCACATATGACGTAATATATCGACAAATAATGGCGTAAATGACAAAGTTGTGCCCAAAGATTGTATTTGGGCGATGATTGTGATTGAGTAATGCATATTGAAAGGGATTCCCCACATTCTGATGGAATTAACGATGATTGGGAGACTGTGGGATTCCCCACATTCATTTTTCAATCATGAATTGGTTAATTTTACTTCGTTTTGTGGATCGTAACTTGGATTTCCGGTAGGCCATCGGCTCGAAGGTCCCGGGTTCGAGTCCTGGCAGGGGCATGGGCGTGGATTTTAACAGCTAAAGGCGAATCGTGACGGACTGAAGTTCAAAGTTACTTGAGTGGCCCATAAAAAGTAAAGTTTACCAAAGTTTTTATCATCTTAGAAAATTGAACGTTTTGCTACAAGATTGCAGAGAACGGCACAACGTTTAAATTTGTCACGATCAAGCGTCCCTGTTGAAACATTAATTGATAAGTTTAAAAGTTTTCTAGAAATCAATGATTTCCCAAACATAAGAAGTGGAATGTTTTCATTTGCTCTTACAGTCTTACTGCACACATTTTTTTTTTTTTTCCAAATAGCAAATCTGAAAGTGAAATGTCTTGCAAATCCCTCAACAAAATGAAGTTGAAACTTAGACACTGCATTAAGTTGGTATACTCCTATTCTATTTAGAATTTTGAGCCCACTTTAGAGTTCTTGTGATGTAAATTATACATCTAAGTTTACGGTCTTATTTTCTCTCCTTCTTGTTCTCGATTTTTAGGTCCCAATTACGAAAGTTACAATTTTATGATTTTCCTCTTTAATTGTATGTTAAGCCTTACTTCTGTGTACAAAATTTGAAGTTTCTGGAGTAGCTGGAAGTGATCCATAGGTTTTCATGACCAATGAGTGGGTGTATGTTAATCCGGAAAATTGTACATTTCAGTCAAATATTTTCGAATGTGTAAATTCAAATCCTTGAAACTTGAGAATCTATTCGGCCTGAGCGTGAGGTGCCTAAAAGCAATATGTTTTTTTTTTAATGAGGATTAATTAATCCAATGAACTCATATCATAGTCTTTCTAAAATTTGGAGTCTTTCCGATTTATTTAGAGCTGGATTAAAGGGTTTGTATAAATGTTGTTGTTCCCTAAAAAAAAGTAGTGATATCTTTTATCTTCTTAATTTGGAAACGGAAAATAATTTGCAGGTTTAATTTAGTATAAGCTTGCACAGAATAATCTGCGCCATCATGCCAAGTTTGCTGAACCGTTCTCACGAATGCAAATAGTTTCATGAATAACATTTCTACCACAACAAGCATAAAAGTAAGTATTTTATTTCGTTACCATGGAAACAATAATTGGAGTGTGAATGTAATTTGGTTAAAATCTTCAGAGCAATAGTCTTCATCATGTCAAACTTAGTTCGAAATCGGTTTTCGTTTTCACATAATTTTTCCAAGAATAGTGTCTCATTTACATCGAAACGGTTGAAAATTTTAAAATACTTGAAATACAGCTAAATGATTGTATCTACTCCTTAGACATTTTGCCAAATTTTGATGTAACCGGTGCAAATTATTATTATCATTTCTAGATTCTCGTTAGCTTGAAGTAGAACGATGTACCTTAAAGATACTATACTGGAACCACCAGAAAAAAAACGTCATATAAATTTTACTTAAGGTAATTTTGGCTCAGGCCGTGTGGGTGACGATGGGAGAATGAAGAATGTTGGAGGAAACGGGAGGAACCCGAGAAAAACTCTCAGAAAGCTCACATGACATGAGTTGGAATCGAACCGAGGATTCCAAGCACCGAAGGTGAACGCTCTAGCACTTTTTAAATATGTGTTTTGCCCTAAACGGGCTGTTTTAACTTGTTCAACTTGTTTTTACTTGTATTGCACGTGTATTATACTTGTGTGTACATGTTCAAGTGATCACCAACTACTGACAGCACAGTTAAAATCATATCCATGCCCTAGGTGGGATTCGAACCTACGATTCTGGGGTCGCCAGACTATCGCACGACCCCCTTGATCGGCTACTACTGAGTCACAGCGGCCACAGAAAAAACGTCATCTTCAAAACATAAACAGCCGTATTTATTGGAGTGACTAGCACTGTACTAGCAAGTGACAACCAATGTTAAAAGATTGTTAATAACTTTTTAGTACATCACAAGTCACTTCTAAAAAAAAGAAAAAAAAACGTTTCTCAATACGGCTGAAAATGTTTAACAAAAATCGGTACATTCATAGCAAAATTCCACACACTCGGATCATATAACTTCCTTCCTTTTTTGAAATCGATTAAAAATGGCTGCTTTTTTATTTTTTTGAAACTCAGGAAAATTCCACATTTTCTTAAAAGATCTTGGATGCATCTTTTCATGACAGAAAAGTTCGTCAAAATTATTTTACAAAAATTGGCATTAGTTATGGTCGATTCCAGACATTCGAATCTAGAAGCTACCATATCCTGGTTAATTTGGTTATTTCTAGTAGAAACGTGTATTATAGTGTAATGAACTGACAATAATAGAAATAAACTCTGATTATATAACCCTCTTTCCTATGCGTAAGAAAGAAAACATAGTTAAAAATATAATTGATCAGTAATGCAAAAATTTTAGAATGCACTACATTATACACTGCAAATTTGTTTGAAAATCAAGCAACTGATTGCATGCAAATTTAAATAAAAAACTGACGCAAACGAGAAACCGTTTAGGTTCCATTAATATTCAAATAAAAAATTCAAAAAAAATAATGTATTTTAAGTTCTTTAGTGAACACTAGTAACACCCTGGAGAATGGCTTTTACTAAACACACAACGTAATGTCCTAGGCACTAGACGATCACGGCCAGCTTTTACTAAACACCAGAAAACGAAAATACCTCTTTTTTGTGAATATTAACTTTATGGCTTACGGAAATCGCAAGTCCATCGCCGCAGTAACAAACGTTCACCAGGATTCTATCCTGGGCAACATCAAGCCAGTTTTCATCACGATTCCCTCTCGAAGATCTCTTCTAATATTGTCATCCCAATGATGTCTCGGTCTGCCAACGGTGTCTTTCCCTCCGACTGACAACCACGATGGTATATAATCTTCGTTTTCCAGCCATCCGAGCTACGTGGCGTGCCCACCTTATAGGCGTCGCGATTTCATTATACCTACAACATCGGATGAGTCGTTGTACATGAAGTTCTTCATTATGCAGTCTCCTCCATTCTCTAGTCATCTTGTCTCGTTTCGGCCTGTAAATTTTTCTTAAAACCTTATTTTCAAACACAAGTAATTTATGTTCATCTGTTACTTTGTAGTGCATTTATATCGTCCCCTATTAAATTTACTTCATCCGCGTTTACGAACAGTTGATTCAAGCCATTCAATGTTAGTCACTTTTTGTCCTCTTTTATTTTTTAAATAACATATTTTAATGCAAAGTTAAACAGTAATGGTGATAAGCTATCACCTTGTTTCAATTAGATGCGAATCTTGAAACTATCTGACCCATCCGTACTCTGTTTCTGGCGCTGAGACACATCCTCATTAGCTGAACAAGCTTTTTCGAAATTCCAAATCGTGCCATGATACTGTATAACTTTTCCCTTTTGATAGATTTATATGCTTTCTTAAAATCAATAAACAGCTGGTGAACCGTACCATTGTATTCCCATTTCTTCTCTAAGATTTGTCTCAGAGGGAAAATCTGGTTCAAGGTGGATCTATTTCTTCTAAGTTCACGTTGGTGATCTCCAATTATTTAACGAGATTCCTCTGTAATTATTACAGACAGATTTATTGCTTTTTTTTTTATACATCGGAATTATTATTGAGGTTTTCCATTCCTTTGGAAGCAACTCCTTTTTCCATAGCAGTTATAAGTTCATGTAGTTTCTTGATTAGTGCCGTTCCTTCCGCTTTAATTACTTCGGCTGGAATACTGGCTACTGCTGTGATTTGAAATTTTTCGATTTCATATCGAAATTTCGACTTCGATCTTGCTATGCTCGGGTATCGACGATTCTGCGGTATAGATTTCAAACTCATCTGCTTGTTCTCCGTTGTGTACATTAAGCATTTTGTCCACACATCGATAATTTTAGTCGGATCCGCTTATCTAAGTAATACGAATGTGAATTTCTTGTAAAAGTTGTTTCGTGAATCTAAAAAAAGAAAAAAGATAGTCCAGAAATGTCTATGAATACATTTTGAAACTGAAAGGTTACTAATTTTTTTCTGTTAGCAACGTTACTGCAAATCCCCTAATTTTTTAAAGGAAAATTTTCTTTTATTGGTATTTTGTAGATAGTGAACACACTGATGACAATTGCAATTTTCACCAATAAAAGAAGGAAAAATGTTTTCACATAATCACATTTCAAAGAATTTAAATATTTTTTCCAGCTTCGAACGCACTATTCGTCGCCCTTCCGTAACTCGGAATGTTTAATGTTACATTTAAAACTAACCCTTTACACACACCTCACCCAAACAATAATAATGTACCTAGAATTGATTGAAACGTGATCAGGTAGAATCATATTACACGAACACCGGAGCTCATGATGAGGAATATCCTACTCAATTTTAAGAGTGGAAGCTTCATTGTAATGTGTTCTTTTTTGAACTCCCCCTTTATAGTAGTTGTTGTTATCAATTGCTGTTGAGTGTTAAGTACACATTACTCTACGAAACAGCATATCGGAAGGGCACTTCATAATCTTAGTTTGGACTTACAACATAAGAAATGACAATTCAATGGTCTTCGAAGTCGTTACATTATTTCATAAATAATAACAAAAAATATGTTTATAATTTTAGGATTTGTCGACTGCGGTCTGTCTAATTTCACAGAAGTGCAGATATTATAAAAATACCAAACGAAAGGGTAACGTCTTCATCTTACAAATAACTATGTAAATGGAGATTTTTGAATAGCAATCTGAAGTCAGTTTTGCTTTACCTGCTTTAATCTAGACGCTATCGTGTGTTAACGTCTGAGTACATATAGTACAACAATATCATAAGCACATGTTGTAGCCTTACCACTTTAAAAACGGTTGGATAAATTGAAGGTGTCTGAATCTAAATGTGAAGTCAGTTTCTTGCTAGCTACTTTGACTGAGACGCTAATCTGCCTTTCGGACAGATGGACACGGATTAGGGGAGTTCGATATTTCAAATTGAATATAGAAGTTCTATATCTGTTGAATATCGAAGTTCGATAACTTTTGAATATCGATATTTAACGATATTGTAATATCGAACTTAAATATCAAACAATATTGAAGCGAAGTATCGAACTAAAATATCGAACATCAAACCAAAATATCAAACTCGAAATATAAAAAAATATGGAACTATATTATCGAACCATATATTCTATCCAAATATCGAAATTAAATAACGAACCGATAATTCTAATATTAACAAGTTTTAATATCGAAGGGTCCATATTTTGTAAATATCGTTATCGTTTCAAATTGGAACACTCCTGAACCAAAAAAGATGAACTGAAGAGGCAACCAAGCTTTGGGGTGGTAGGATGAAAACAATAGATACCTTATTGACGATGTTCCTAAGTCCTTTTTTTCCATTGCTCTAAAATAGATAAACCCAGTTTCTGAAGTCTAACAAAACTTTAAATCTTTGATTGAAACTTCCAACTTCCAGCTTATGACCTCGACAGCGCTTAAGCTTCTACAGACTGCTACGTCCTTCACTTTATTAAGCCAGTGAGTGGGTAAAGAAGACAGTGTGGTCAAAGCCTTTATTGCAGGTACATCCCACCATTCGCCTGTTCGGTTTGAGGAACATCTTGAAAACGCCCAGTTAGGATAGACTGCTTCGTGAGCGGAGCTATCTGGTATCCAGTAACGAATGTGGGAACAGTAACGAGGAGACAACAACAGTTCAAATTTTCCAGTAACGAATTTGGAAACAGTAATGAGGAGACAACAACAGTTCAAATTTTCTAGTAACGAATTTGGGAACAGTACTGGGAAAATGATGACAGTTCAAATTTTAATATCCTTTGCATGATTTTCCACCAGACGAATACCAGAAATACCGTGATTTTTCCGGCTCGTCATCACTCTGGCTTAAGACGCGTAAAAGCCGTAAATGCCTAGGAATGAAAATTTAAAATGGACCAATAGTGATAATCAGTGTTGGGCAGGTTACTTTTAAAATGTAACGCGTTACAAGTTACTTTACCCACTGTCAAAAAGTAACGCGTTACCAGTTGCTTTACTCGCTTTCAAAAGTAAAGCGTTACCTTACTTAATAAGTAACGCGTTACTTTGGCACCGGTTCTTGCATCTTTTGTATTGGTACTGTGGAAAGAAAACTAGTGAAAATAGCAATCTTTTTGACCCTGATTATATACACCTAACACTTGCATACCTACAAATACATTAAACCTTACTTAGACTTTGAAAAATCTAGAAAAATCCCAAGAAATATTTCTTTCTTAAAAAGGAATTGTGTTTGTTTCTTTGCAAACAACAGATGAAAAAGTAACTCAAAGTAACGTCGTTACTTGGGGAAAAAGTAACTCTTTACCCGTCACAATTACTTTCAAAATATTGTAATTCGTTACTGAAAAAGTAATGCGTTCCCGTTAACGCGTTACATTACTCCCCAAGTCTGGTGATAATAAAAAAAAACTATTTAAAATTAGTAACCGATACTTGTTTCTCTTGATCATTTTCAGTTTTAGTCCCCATCTAAATCTAAATTGGGTTTTACAAAGCAATTTTAATAAAGTACAAGGAAATAAGAAGATAAAAAGCATTCAAAGTTAATTTTATTTCTGTTGCTGGTTGATGTGTGATATAGTTCGTTGCCTTTCACTCAAGGTTTCGATTTCCACTAGAAACATATTGAGCGTAGATGTTCGTAACCCACTTTAAACCTAAAGATCTCGTTTTCAGAACGTTATGTCCAGCCAACGAAAGGCAATTTCAAACCACCTTTAGTTCACCTTATCCAGATATTTTCTTCATTCATATACCTGTCTGCAAGCAAAGCACCAATTATCCCCATGAAAATACAGAAATCTTTGCGTATATAAAGGAATGAAAGATGTAATGAAAACTTACCACGAATTATCCTGTTAAATATGAGTATCAATAAGCACAATATGCTGAAAATAAAAGGTGTTGATAATTTTCAAAACAGGGTGATCTAAAATACTGGATCTATACAAGCTGACTCGTCGGGCAATTTGAATCGCCAACATCAAATATTACCCATAACAGTTAAATTTGCAAAGCTATAGCATCTGAAACTGAGGGTTTATCCTTAGCCATACCAGGCAAATGCTGGGATTGTACCTTTCACTTAGGTCCTGATCTATTCCTTCCCAGTGTAAGCCATAGACGTATAAAGGCCATAACTAAATTAAAATTCAAATGAAAAATGAATGTTTTGTGCTACATCTATTTTGCATCACAGTCGCGGATCCAAGGGGGGGCTATAGCCCCCCCTTAACGTCCAGGTTGTGGTAGGTACCCCCCCACAGAAGATTGGAGACACCCCGACTAGGTTGGTAGACTCACCAACCTGCCGCATAACTGGCAACATTGTGGAAAAACGACGCCACCTGGCGGATCTACAGAAGACCCTCGTTCTCTTTTCCTTGATCGACAGCTAAGAAGTAACATCATGTTAAAACTAGCTCCGAGTGTCTTAGAATAAACAATGTAAACTTGCTGGCTAAGGCTTTGTGATAAGTGTTCTGTAAATAAGTGGAAAGGATAAACCGGACTACGAGGATAAACTTAATGTTATTTCGTACTTAAGCAAACTGGACATAAATTAAACTACGAGATAATCCGGTGTGCCAAAGTGAAGTGTTAAAAGCTAAATAATGAAGATGAACTTCATGTGACTATCATTACTTAAAGTGAAGTGTACGGATACAGAAGGGTGTGAACTACAAATACTAAAAATAACTACAAGAACTTCGCATCCAGAACACGGAGCTAAGTATTGGTTGTTGTGTAAATAATTTAATCAGTTTATAAATACATCTTAGCAGTTGATTTGTTCGTTTCAGTTCAGTGGTATGCTCTTCTATTTCTTTTCCACAGGTATTCTCAGGTAGGCCTACTCATCTAATGGTGAGTCATAGGTAACAAAACATCACCAAGTGCCATGACCCTCTGCCTTACCGTGGCATTGTACCAAATTCCCTTGTAGGACAATTCTTTCCCAAATTGTCTTACAAAGGACGTGTACAAGGTATACACTGGATAAAATGGCCTTCAATCCTAGTTTACACTGGGTAAAGTGACAAAACTATGATTTAGTTCCCCCCACCTTGATAATATCCTGGATCCGCGGCTATATAGTATATATATACATAACAGAAGTTGAATTTATCTTTATAAGTTTTAGCCATCTTTGACTCTGGCCCATGAATTTTACTTTTATAAAGAAAATGTCACTTACATCCACGCTTCCAAGAGAAACTTGCTCCCCAGGTTGGGAACCACTCCTTCCCAGTAGCACACAAACGTTGAAAATATGTGGATTAAACGTTAGTTCCGAAACGTTATGTTAACGTTGTTAAATGTACCGAAATGTCCGCCTGTTCAACGGTTTATTCGACGTTGAATAATGGTTGAGAAAAAACGATGAAAAAACTGGTTTAATTGGTTAAAACAGTGCATGAATGTTGTCTGTTGGTATACACACATTTAGTTTAATTTTATCCGTTGCTTTTATCACAATATACGGTGTTAATTTTCCAACAGTGAATAATCTGCACTTCTCGTTGGTAGCTCGTCGCGTTGACCACTTATCCAAGAATCCATCTGGAGAGGCCACTATTCTTTTACTGTATCGTTGAAATTAAATGTTCGTTGAAATATAGTTTAAAATTAAACCTGTTTTCAACATGCAAATGAAAACATGAAAAATATTGTTATTTTCATTGTATTTGGTTTTAATTATAGTGTTTAAGCAGTTAAACTGGAAATACAAGTGTGAAACGAAATCTAGGACATAGTATAAATGATAGTTGAAAGTACATTACATTAACGTCGTATCAACGAAATTCTAACTTCGTTGAAATATGGTTTAAAATTCAATCTGTTTTCAACGTGCACATGAGAACATCAAAATTAGTTTGTGTCAATCAATTAGTTTTTAATTATATTTTTTGACATAACATTAGTAAGAAATGCATTAAACAAAATATATTATACCATAGCTGAAAGTGTCATTGAATACACGTTGTATTTACGTCTTATCCATGCAATGACGTCTTTGTTGAAATATGATTTAAAAATAAACGTAATATTATTCCAACCGATAACTGATAATCAACGAAATGAACCTAAAATCAACGTTGAAAACATGTGTGTATGCTATTGGGGTTTATACTGACATAATGTTAGTCTATTTCCCGAAAGGAAAGAGATTTAATATGTTGGAACGCAACAAGCATGGAAAAGGTTTAAAAATGGAGCATTCATACTATGTGAGCAAGAAGGAGTGTTCGTGTAACTCAGAAATTATGCGTTTGGAATATCCAGTATGTGTGAGTTTAAATGGTCACCTCTTATCCTGCGTGCACTACATACACAAAATACATCTTATACGAAGCTTAACATGAATGCATTATTAACTACGTCATATGAGGAGAAAGATGAAATATGGCCTTAGGAAGGAGATATATACAACAATTTTACATAGCGTACACAAACTATGGTACACGATTTTTATCTATATTGCCTGAGCGTGACCCAAATAGAATTTTTCTGATATATTTTCTTGCAGATACAGACAAAATGTTTCGAACCTTACATATATGGATATTGACCTTTAATTATACACTCATATCACTTGCGACATGCAAAGTATTGTTTCTCCTCCCCTCTCTCATTTTTTTATCTGGTAGCTTAAAGATGCATGTTCACCCTTACTCACTCTCTTATTCGTCAGTTGTATGGGTGGTGACCAAATTATTATTATTATGGGTAAATGGGCACTTATTACTGAAGTCAACATGCGGTAAATCTGTTGATCAAATAGGTATTTATTAGTTTGCATTAGTCACACAAACGAAAGTACAGGTAAAAATTGGCAGTCACATATTAAATATAGGTTTATGTGTCTCAAGAGATATTATACACCCATGTATTTGATTGATATGGAGATATGACATTGGATATGTTGATTTATACTCAGACTTTTTTTTTTTTCATTTCCTCGGAAACGATTCTGTTCGGTGCAGGAAGTATGGAGTTCTGAGGTTAGCTTTTTGGTCTTTTTTCGAGTCTTAGCAGGAAGTACTTGTCGGTGTGTTTGGACTGTATATGTTTCCATTTTAAGGTTCGTGTAAACAATGATTTATAACGCTAGATGGCAGCATTACATCCGTACGTTTCTAATGTATTTTTAATTTGCACGAAATTGCAATGCTGTTCCTAGAAATTGATGCCTAGGGAGTTCAAACTTCTAGAGAAGAAAGTTGATACTCCTTTCAAGAGTTCTATCCGTACTGAATTTTTAAATTTCTTTTTTGTTCATTGTTGAAATCGCTTGTTCATTGTAGTGAATATCAAATCTATAATAATGAAGCTTTTCAACAATGAACAAAAATATAATAAAAATCGGCATGGATAGAACTCTTGGAATGGGTATCAACTTTCTTCTCTGGATGTTTGAACTCTCTAGGCTTCAATTTGTAGGAGTAGCATTGCAATTTCGTGCAAATTAAAAACAAAACAGAACATTAAAGACGAAAAAAAATAGAGACGCCATCTATCTTTAGAAATCATTGTTTTATACTAACCTTAAATAGCACAATGAAAAGTCGATGGACAAATTACGTACCATTGATGTCAAAAGTTTTTTCTTCGTTTGATAACATTTCCTTTGTTAGTTACTTCGGAATGGATAAATTGATTTGTACATTTTTTTTTTTTACAATAACTTTAAGAGAAAGTTATTTTCTGTAAGTTTCCAGAAATTAATAGTCAAATAGGTTAATCCACTCGCAGAAGAAATTTCATAATACTGTAAGAACTTTTGGCGCTGATTTGATTGTACAGTATTTTTTTCTCCCTATCAATAAAAACAGAAAAAGATCGTTTTTATTTTTGCAATTTCTCGATCGCCTTTTCGCGATATTTTTATCTCGTAAATGCGTATTTTGCGTTAATTTTCGCTGTTAATTTATTTATATATAACATGTTTTTCAAATATATATTTTATAGTCTAATTAATAAATGACATTTTTTGCATTCTCAAAGCATTAGTGAGAAAGAATTAATTACATGGAATAAATTATTTGTGTCAATTCCCACGATACTTAGTCAATGTCATTAACCTCAAAAACTTGTTTCTTTTTTCATTTTTGTGTCTGGCGATCCTGTACGCATTGGTACGCATGATATGTACCTTAATTTCATGCCTCTATTTTATAACTTTTTGTTATAATAATTGGTCTTCTGACCGTAGGTATAGTGATATGACCCAACCTGGAGCAAAATGATTCTTTAGTGGTTTGCCATTGCCTCCCATCAGAATGGATAAGAATGGGATTCAAGTTCCTAATCACTAGGTTCTATATGTGACCTATAGTCACTGGGACGCTTCGAAGTACCCCCATTTTGTTGTTCTACACTACTGCGAATGACAACGATAGTACTACTACTATTATTAGGAGCACTCCTCAAGGCAATTTTTGGTGACCTCGTTAAGCGTTGTTGTTGTAGTAGCCTCGAGTTCTTCTCCGATCGCAAATGTCCGAAACTTCAGCATATTCTTCATGCATAGGAAAAAGAAATAATCGCCTGGTGCCAAATCAGGATAATAATATGCCAGTGACACTATTAATTTGAATTTACTTATTTATAGCCTGTTGGCATCTTTGGCTCAGATCGGAACAGAGGAGGTAGAGTATGGGGAAGCTATCGGTCAGTTTCTTCCTCAAGGTATCTATTATCAATATCGATATGACTATTGATGATAATGTAGAGGAGTTATACTGCGGTTTCCAATACATTAGATACGTAGTATTTAAATTTACATGGAAGAATGTTCTCACTAAATGCTGGATTTGTTGTAGGATGTAATGTCGTTCAAATGGGTATATATTTTGAAGGGTGACTGTGATAAATAAAGTGACTAGTTAAATTGTTATCGGTTACAGAGGTTACATTGGTACATTTTGAAGTTGGATGTAAGTTGTACACTTGACATTTCTCGCAGCGAATCGGTAGTGGAGGTGATGAGTAAGAAGGGTTCGATAACCATTTTTTGTAGATGTATGCTCCGTTAGACAGCAAATCATCGATGGTTTCTTGGTGTCTACTCATATCAAATTGTACTTCACCTGTTCTGATTTTGATTCGAAGACATTTGATTATAGAATATCCTTGATGCTCAAGTTCAGTCCCATCTCTCAACTTCGTTATCAGTTCCTGTAGGATCTACTCCACGGATGACTACAGAGAGTGTTGGTTGTTTACGTAGAGGTGGAGGCTGTTCTGGTGATTTGTTGGTGAGGCGAATGAGACTGGTTGTTTTTGCGAAAGTTTCGTAGCTATGGCGGTTGCGGAGTGTGTTACCGAAATTGCAGAAGTGATGATTTCATTTCAGTTTGGAGTGATACGTGTGATGGTGTCTCGAAGATAGTTATTTGTGATTTATTGGAGTAATGACTTTGGATTTCTGAAATTATCGTCGAAATTGGTAAATAGGAATGAATGTATTGTTGTTGATTGAAGTTCTGCTGTCTTCTATTTTAACGAAGTCCATAGATTGTTCCTTATCTGATTCGGAGTCACTGATAATATGAGATTTCGTTGTCAGAATTTCGGTGCGTTTGAATTGCTTCGACGAGATGGTCGTGAGCGTGATAAAACAGGTGATATTTCAAAAGACGTTTAGGATGTTCCTTTGTTCTTCCAAGTGTAGAGTATTGTGGAGGTCCTGGCTTTGTCGATAATAAAATCGTTCCTGATGGTGGTTAGACATGGTGGTGATGTAAGCTAGTAACCCAACTTAAATGAAGATATGACTTACCATTAGATCAGGTCATTGTGATGATAGAATATATGACTGAAGCCCTAAACGATATTTGACGGATCAGTGAAGCAATTGTGATCGGTTCTGTGACTGAATCTCTGGCAATGATATGCTCTATAATGATGCCTAGGTCGCCGACCTTGTGCAATGTCGACTTGTGATGAAGTCCAATATGTTTCTCCCCCTTCCGCGTAATTAGTGGTCCAGGACACCCAGGAGGCGTACACTCTGTCTATCAATTGCAGTGGAAACGCGAGCTATCAGCTAGTTAAGTCTAGCTCCCCAAAAGACACAATATTACAAAGCATTACAAAGGAAGGATTACAACATTACAATATTACAAAGGAAGGATTTACAAAAAAAAAAAAAAAAAACTGGCAACATTGCTATAACTAGATATGTGAATAGCGCTAAACAAAAAATCATTTAAAATTTCTTCACGTCTTGAAACACAAGCCTAAAAATATGATTTAAACAGTTAATCTTTTCTCAGTAAGTAAACCCACAGTAACATCGCACACGATGAAATAATATTAATGTTGTTGTTGTTGCTACTTAAACATGCTATTCGTGCATGTTAGATAAATATGCTTTTTATTCTTTCGATTACATTACAACTTCGAATGGGAAACTAGAGTTGGGGGGGGGGGAAGGCAAATATTAAGGAATAAAATAGCCAAGTGCGCATCCAGTGTTTCGTTTCGGAGGGGAGTCCAACAGTATTGTTTCAGGGATCCAGGTTATACGAAATATACATAATTACTCATAACTTTATACTAAATTTACATAAAAATCGGAATTTCAGAGGGGGGCTGGACCTCTTGGACGCTCCACCTGTCTACGCCCTTAAAAATGACAATCAGATTTTATTCGTAGCTTCAAACTTTATGACCTGACAAACTGCAGTTTGAGGCTCAGTATGGTGTGCAGTGGCGGGTTAAAGAAACGGAAAAATCTTGGAATAGTTCGGTGCTGTCTACATTCACACGCATGTGCACACACACACACACACAGGGAAGAGGGGAGAAAGAGAAAGAGAGAGAAAAAAGAAGACGCAGAGCCTCAAGGTTTTCTCTTGTCTACTACCAGGGCGGAGACACCAGTCACATCATCAAAATTGTCAATAACGTTACGTGCCTCGTATTGAATTGCGAAAATCCTTCTGCTAAATTTAGTACAGAACTTCCAAGTGAAGCAATTCAATTCGAAAATTCATCCGAAGCTCATTTTAGACCATTTTTCCTACTCAAATCTAGAGAAATTTTGCGACTGTGAATAACATAAGGTTTTAGTATAACAAGATTTTTACTTAAATAAATAAAAAAAAAAAGGAAAAATTAATTGTAATTAAGATGTAAATTCTATTCGCTCAAAACGCGAGGATCGAGGATCTCTAAAGAGAATGTAATGCTAGATTTCAACCGATATCTTTTCAACTAGTTTCTTTGGAATTGACAATTGAGTTGCCAAATGTCATATCTTATCCAAATATTTAAAAAATATCCTAAACTGGTTATATTTTCCAGTGTGTTTAAGTTCCATAGATACTGCAACGATATAATGATTCGTTCTTCAGTTTTGAATTTATTTATGAACTTTAGGCATATCAGGCTCAGAGCGGGATAGGACATGGGAAAGGATGTTGGAAGGTAAACGGCCCTAGTTAGTAGGTACCATCCTGGCATTTGCCTGGTATGACTGAGGAAACTCTCGAAAACCCTAAGTATAGTATGCGATAGAAGAAGCAAAAAGATCAAAGACACTTGTCAAAATAGAAAACGTGTTCCCATTATCAAATGAAGACATTGCCGGAATTATTTCAAAAACTTCTTGGTAACATAGAACCTAAATCTTTACCATCTATTTTCCGAAAATGTGTTTTTGATCTATTTGCCCGTTTTCCGGCAATGTCTTTAATTACAGGCAATAGGTAAGAAAACTGATTTTGTTTTAAAGATAATTTCTCATTGGTACATGTCAGCTTTCTTATCTTAAGACCTCACGATCTGAGCTAATGAACTATAGCATACCGTAACATTTGAGACGCCTTTGGGAGTTAAATGTCTGAGATGAAAGGACTCACATGTCCGTATGAGCTTTGGTCCCAAATCTCTCTGTTATTGAGCGCTAGGAAGCTCAGCTTCGAGCCTCAAATTCCCTTTTTACAATGATAAATAAATTAATTTGTCTCGATAAATCATAAAAATGATGCATGAAGATAAAGGTATGGACGTTGATTAGCTTCTGTAGAATTAATATAAAAAGTTACTAGGTTCACAGTGTTGCAGCCTTGTACAAAATATTGTTTTATTAAATAGTTCTATGTCAGTTTATTGGATAGTTGTTATACTCTAGTGATGATAAATGTAATATGTATAGCACAGAATGTAGTGTTGCCAACTGATTAATACATAAGGATAATTCAGATTTTAAAATTTAATCTTGTATATTATTAATAGTTAGCAACACTGCGTGCTGTACTTTATATATATTGTTTACCGGCAGTAGAAATATCCAATAAAATGACGTAGTGTCATTTGAAAAAAAACTTTACTTATGGTTAGCAACACTGACAACACGAAAACATCATATTTTAACTCCTCATATCCACTCTATTTATACAAATCAACTGGTAAGAAATAAATTTTACTTTATTGTTTATGATTTATCGATAAATATTCATGTAATTTACCACTGTAAGAAGTGGATTTGGAACTCAAGTTGGAAACACTGTGCCTCGAAAACGAAGTTAAATTGGACACATTATTACGAAAACTTTAGTTTCTTGTTTTGGAGTCTGGAATAATCTTATAACAAGTGTGCAGTCATCCACCGTGGTAGCAAATCTATCAATCGGGAGGCCCCGGTTCGAATCATGTACGCATACTGAAAACTTTTCTTCAGTGTCTCCATGCCTGTCGCTCTAAGGTGCACTGAGCCTCCTTCTAAATTGCGTACCAAAATTCCCTTGGTACTTCTGGGCACCTTGGGTGGTAAAGGCAGTCGAACGTAGGACTGGCCACCCCATCTTGGTCCAGAATATGTGGAAGTGCTACCTCCATATCCCTCATGCGCCGTTAACGGAGCGTGCATATCGCATAGGAGATATCTTTACCTTCAAATAAAGGGTGGGGAGGTATTTTTGCTCCCTTGCTACACATTTTTTGAGGGGAAGGGCAAAATAGCACTTTGTACCCCAGGGTAACTTTTGGAGGTACAAAATATACTTTGACACCCCAGCCCCAAGTCACGTCATTGTTTAGAACAGAAAACCCTTACTATTTTTTAGCGAGATGATATAAAGAGCTTTGTAAAGCTTCCATATTCAGTTTTTGTGTACAAAGTCCCATATCAAGTTAAATAGCTGAATTTTTAATATTGTTCCTCCTAAAAGAAGAAACAAAATAGAGTCGTAACTTATGACACCATACCAAGACCATCAAATTTATTATACAAAGCGAAGATTTCCACATTTATTTGGCCTATTCAGAGAGAAAAAAAACCAAAGCTATTAACCCTACAATCACACCGTAGGGTCACCGGCGACCCCAGTCCATATAAAATGCGTTCTGTGCCTGCGCCGTTGTGAAGGTGAAACATGATACTTCGTCAAGCTTCAGTTCAGAGCATGCTGTTGAAAGTGCATGTTGCATTGTTGTGCTAGTGCGGCAATTTCTGTGTTTTTTGAGTGCTGGGGTCGTATATGACCCCACGTTGTGATTAACGAAACATTTTTTTCTTTTTAACAGCCATATTAGAAACTATATTATAGTGAGGAAATGTCTTTAGAGATGGCTAAATCAAGAAGGTATTCGAGTCAGGAAGACATTACGCGTATTTTAGATGAATCAGATGATGATCTGTCCGATGTTGATGAACTGGTAAGTGAAAATGAGGATAATGAGGGACATGATGAAGAAGAAGAGGATGAATTTGAAACTGATGTTGATAATGATGATGGTGCAGACTTGTTACAACGAAAAGTGATGTATGGGAAGAATGGCAGTAAGTGGTACACTAAACCGTTCCACCAAAACTCTACTAGAACCTTGAAGAAAAACATCGTTATTCATCTCCTTGGGCCTAAGAGGGAAGCGAAACAAAAAACAAGTGCAAAGGACTGTTTTTTTTTCAGATGACATTTTGAACAAAATTGTGATTTCAACAAATGAAGAAATAAAAATACAAAGGTGTTTCTACAAATCAGTTCAGCGTTACCTGTCACCCACTGACAAAATTGAGTTGTGCGTTTCATTTGATTTGCTTTATCTAGCTGGTGTTTTCAAAAAGTCTTACCTGACCGTAGGTGATATGTGGTCTGAAGCATTTGAATAGCTTCGTTATCTTCAGGGGCAATTCAGGATCTAGTTCAACAAAGAAGAAGCGTTCTGACTTCCTGAAGACTCTTGCTTTTAGACTCTGTGAAGAACACATGCGAAGGACGGTAAATAACGAGAGACTGCCAAAACAGCCAAGGAATAGCATTCGTCACGGTCTCGGCATCGAAGAGGAACCAGTAAAGAGTGTGACACCAGTTGGACGACCAGGTAGATGTGCTCTCTGTAGCCGGAAGAAAGACAGAAAAGTAGTAGCAGTGTGTTATTGTGTAAGGCGAGTGTTTCTGTTGAACACCGTCATAACATTTGTGAGAACTGCAAAACGTAAGCAATGAAAACTTCGCTTCATTTCTGTCCATGTGAAACAATACAAAAATTGAAACAATTGAAACAAGCAATTAAAACAATTAAAATTGTTACAAGGTAAAACTTATGTACTCTACACTATCTTGCATAATCAATAAAGAAACGAATCATACCAACAAATATAAAATGTATAAGATGATAGCCTAATAAAACTACTCTCCAGACTGGGGTCGTATATGACCCCACGTTGTGATACATGTCTTAATAAAAGCACGTTGTGATTGTAGGGTTAAGACCACCTCTGGATACGTACCCTCTCCACTTAATGTAAATCTTCATCGCTAGATAGCATGCAGAAGGCTCTACCTTTTAATGGGGAAAATCTTACAGTTTAATCAGTAACCGTCCAATCTTACACAACCATCAGATTTAGTCAATGAAAATCTTATACCTGATCGAATATAATTGTACAGTGATAAACGTGCGTTCTTTTATGGATCTATATATTTACTTACGCACTACAGTATAGTGAAGATAGATGTTCTAAACAAGATACCGTACATTTTGATTTTTAAAACCCGCTAATACATTATTAGAATATACACTCAGAAAATTAAGTCAACGAACAAGCATGGTCACTGATTCTAAACAATGAGTGCAAATGCACACTCCATTGGACTTCCCTAGGTGTTAGAGGTTCCTGTTCAAAACTTCGTCGGAGACGACCTGATGGGTGCGGAAACCTCTCTCTCTCTCTCACGGTGAAGGTAGAAGAAGGACTTCCCATTGAGTTCAGTCTCTTTCGTGGGAGACGTTTTATGTATGTAGTACAACAGCTCTTCCCTCAAAGATAGGGTACCAGGGACCGTAAGAGACCGCTCAACATATGGCATCTCTTTCGTTAGAGATCACGTGTACTGAACACGGCAGTTACTCCTTGGGAAGTGGTTGTTCGATAATTTTATTTAGACATCGAGGATCACGACCTTAGTCAAAGGCAAATATCAGGACTATAAGGAGAATCCCCCGTGGCCGTCTTGGAAATTCATAATCTACTACCCCGGATCGTCACGAGAGCTGCTTCGAGTGACTGGTGCAGTGGAAAGACAATCCACATTTTTGGACATGAAATAACCCAGAAATAATTCGTCATAACTCTTTTCTTCGCACGATGCGTAGTAGCCGAAGAAAAAGTTGGTTTGTTTTAACATTTTAAACTCTGTCTTTGAATTTTATGGTCTTGGCCACATGAAAATGATCTATCTTTTTCTTTCGCTTGAGATATTTCTGAATCGTTGACCTTATCGCAGCTAGACCTCGTGATTCGGAATAATCTCACTTCACGGAAACATCATCAGCCACTAAACCCGCGTAGCTACATAAAAACGTTCGAAGACGTTTCAAAAGGGTTGTGCAATAGCATCCAGTCGATTATCTTCTGAAATTCCTTATCATCTCTGCCTTTCTTCGATTCTCGCAGTTCCACATGTTAATCAGACGTTCTTGAAGAAACACCACAATAGTTTTTGACGGCATCCATGCGTCTAGAAGCGGGCATTGCAGAAACCTAGCGTGTTATCACAGTTTCAGTCATTGCTCTACCCTGGGTTAATCTGGTTGTAATCTTTGTCGTACACAACATCGTCCGCCCGTCATGTCAGATCATAAATTTTGGTCCTTCGAAAGATAAAGTAGCCATATTTGAACAACTTGTCAAATTAGTCACGAGGTTTTATCTTTTCCAGTGCCAACATTTGTTGCAAGTACATGTGTGCGTACTCTGCACAAGTGAAATGGAAACCAGCGTGCAAGTACGGACTCATGTTCTGAACGTTGCAAATGTATAAATTCCAATCACTAGAACGTCCGGCCTTAATAAAAGGAGAGATGGCTTTGATCACTGGAAGCACTGAACCCATAGTTTTTAAGTGCGACTGGCGATAGACACATATCTTGTAATTTATCGTTCAGCGTATTCAGAGCATCAATTTGACCATTGCATCATGGGAAATATTTCAATAAATCAGGGTAGAAATATCAATTTAAATTTTAACCAAAGTTGATAGCTCAATTTATTCAAGCGCTCCATTGAAATTGCAGAAATTAAAGATGGCGGATTTTCCACAGGAAGGGTTTTGGCAGACTTCTGGCATGTTGTTCATGGCAACATTTTGAATATTGTACATGTACCAATTTTCGGCTTTTGAATTGCTCTTCAATTTTGAATAAAAATTTTCATGATCCTACGGCAAATATGCGGTCAAAACATGCGTTTAGAACTAATTACCATGTTGTATTTCTCTGTTAAAGATAAACGCCTAAAATGTCACTCAACTTGACAAAATATTAGTTTTGTTTCAATAAAAGAAGGTAGAAATGTCAATTTAGCTTTCAAACGAAGTCGATAGCTTAATTTATTCAAGTACTTCATTGAAATGTATAAAATGGCGGTGGGTTTTCCAAGATGGCGGATTTTTACCAAGTGAGATTTTTTTTTTTACTTTTGGTATGTTGTTCCCGATGTCATTCTGAATACTTGTGGTACCAATTTTCAGCTTTTTATTCAAAAGTTCCAAGTTTTCATAATTTTTTGTCTAATTGCACTGGACTATTATTATACACCATTACATTGAACAGTGTTTCTTTCAGGGGACCGGGGGTGTTACCCTTCCCCCCCCCCCCCCAAGAACAAGAAATATATAATGCCGAGAATTCCTAGTTCATTAACCTTGACGCAGAAAATTGTTTTCAATATTCACAATAATAAATTTCAAAATAATATTGTGAATTTTGTTTGCTTTCCAAAATTGTCTTCCGTAATTTCCTTTCAATATGAGACTTTGAGTACTCAGACCTCTTAACAATGATAATCTGGTATTAGCTGACCAGAATTCGTTACTTCCATGACCAAAGTTCGCTACTTTTCAATTCAAGAAGCCCTTTAGTTTTCCTCACGATACACGGCAATCTTCGAAAATCTTCATATATACAGCGGGAATCTAACACGAGAACTTTCGCGTTCTTACGTTATAGGAAAAAAAAACAACAACAGGAAAAACGTCAGTTATGATAGGCGGTCACTAGTATCGAACTCAGGACTTCTCGAATGTGAAACTGATGCATTAGCAACTGAGCTACGGCTGATCGTTATGGTACTTTTGAAAATAAATAAATAATAATCATTTGCTTTCGTGTTTTATAATATGATGTCTCTCAATGTCCAATAGTTCATGAAATATTTGTACTGATATTCTCCAATAACTGAAAATCTTGTTCGGACACGTTCTTATAACTTCTGAATTGCAACGCTTTTTCTTCTATTTCTGATAATAATAAACAACTTTACTAGTCTGTAGCTGACCCTAGGGATTCGAAGTGCACGAATCTCTTCAAATCTTTTAGAATCCAAAATATTAGTTTCTTGCGCTTCAAAACTATCTCGTAGACGTTACACTAACTCATCCAGAACAACAAAATCAATTTCAAACTTTCACTTTTGTAACACAGAAAGAGTTTGAAATTGATCTTCATTTTCCTCATCAGGGGAAAAAAAACCCTCATCTTTCGTCTCTCTTTTGAACAAGTCGTTTCGTTCTGAATCTGTACAATATAAAAGACTCAGACTTCTTTGTAAGAAAGCTGCACAATTTCCTTACATTTTCCGATAGTATCTTCAAACACTATATTACTTCCCATGATTTTAATTTCTTATTTAAAAACTTCTACTTGCTTCCATGCAATCAGATGAGCTAGAGGGTAAGACTGCTTCTATGAGGACACAACTGATGACGCAGAAAATAATTCCATGAAAACAAAATGGTTGTCAATATGATTCTAAAGATAAGGCGAAGGAAGACACATCCAAACTTGTTGAAATGACAAGAAGTCAGTCTCTTTCCGAACTATTTCCCAACATTATTAAGTTGATTTCAAGTGATAACAGAATTAATACTTGATAAACTTTGGTAAACTTGATTTTATATGGACCAGTCTAGTAACTATTGACTTCGGCCCGTCACGTTCGAGTTAAAATACACCCATGTCCCTGCCTGGACTCGAACCCGAGACTTTCGAATCAATGAATACTTGAATTGAGGACTGTGAGTCATAGAGCTATGTTGAATTTAGAGTTCATACTTATTTAAGATTCAAAGATCACTAGTTTGATGTATATTATCAGTTTAATTAGTTAAGAGATACAGTCACAAACACAGTACTTCCTTTCTGCCAATCCTTTGTTTATTTAGTTGATATGAAGGACCGAAGTAAGTTCCAGATTGTGCAAAGATTCTACGAGGTAATTGAATATTGATAATTCCCAAAATACGTTAAGTAGAGGATTACTAATATCAACTTCAAGGGCAGTAAAAGCTACCGCGACGTAAGTACTACATTTCGAAGATATAATAAGTTACTACCTCGTTTTTCGTCGTGAATAAAAGTAAACTGAGTCTGATTCTAAGATAGTTTGAAATAATAAAGAATTATCCAGCTCACGAGTTATTCTGGACTTTTCCACAGTCTTGCATTACAATTACACAACTGTTGATACATTTTGATTGGTTCTTAATGACATCATATTTATAAGATCATATATTTCTAACTATTCATTTGTTAATTAAAAACGTCAGTTAAATATTTCAAGAATATTCAAGTTTCTTCTAAACATGTAAATATCAATGAACAAATGCGTAATAGTTGTAGCCAAAATCGCCTTGCATAAGACGTGGAATGTTCCCGGATGGACCTTTGATACTGTTTAATTATTGGAAGTATTCCTTTATTAAATTTCTGTTAGATAAACTCATTTTTAACAGTAGATGAATTGTACATACGCAACATGGCATAGGCATTTTTCATATGATTTATTATTAAAAGTTATTGTATCGCTTTTCGGTTAGCAACGTAGAGGGAAACCCTTGAACTGTACTGTAGTAGAAGGCTACAAAAGGCAATTATAATATACAATGTGTAATTAACAAATAGCTGATTTTATCCTTAATTTATAAATGCGTGTAAATTAATTAATTTGGAAAATACACAGGACTATGAGACTGCATGCTGTTTACTATATGTTAAACCAATTAGTTAGAAATTATAAATTGAAAATAAGAACAAGAAGGATATGATAAACGAAATATTAAATTGAATTGATTTGTATTTATAGCCTTTAGGTATCTAAGGCTTACGCCTGAATAGCCGAGGGGAAAGGATTCGGGAAGGAGTCGACCAGGGCTTATGTCGAAGGTACCATCCAGTCATTTGCCTGGTGTGACTGAGGAAAACCCTGTCAGAAAAATTGGCAGCTGGGATGGAACCCACAACCTCCCGAATACTACGCCAACGCTCTGGTACTGAGCTATGGCGGCTTGGTTTACAAAGGATTAAAATAGAAGGGGTAAATAAAGACTATCATATTTCATAAGAATTCGTATTGATCTAATAAAATGATAAAGAAGCATGATTTGAACAAGAAAGTATTCTGCAAGAGATATTCGCGTGCCAGTAATGGTTTGCGATATTCCGATCAAAAGGTTTCGGAGACTGTGTTGGATGCACATTGAAAAGATTATTAACATCGAAGTTCGATAATGTCTTAGAATGTGTTTTTCGTTTTCATTTGTGAATATGGAGACGCTCAAATCGCTTCACAGAAAGTTCCAAATGGTTTTCCATGATGATGCTGTATCACTAAGACCACCTTCACCAGCTATAATGAATGTTCTTCATAGACACCATTTGTAGTTTTCGAAATTAAAAAGATCAGATCTCAAATTGTGGAAACAATCCAGGTTTTCTTCTCTTTAGCTTTCAGCTGTATTTCTTTATCATGTTCAAGGATAGACAACAAGTGCCTAATTACTAGGCATTCTAACATAAACAATTCGCTTTTTATTTTAGTGTTTTATTATAAGTGTGCAAAACATTCTTACTTTGAAATAAAACATGTTTCGAAAGGCAGTCCAACCTATTGATGAGAGAGGAACATGGTCGTTTAATATCTACCAGTTTATCTGATTTCACTTTTGGTGTAGAAAATATCGAACAAATATTTTCCTAAACTACTTGCAGTGTAGGAAAAAACTTGTTGATTGATAGATACTGGACGAAATTGTAGAAACATGTCCAGAATTTTCTTCCATAAAACGCAAGTTTAGACTTCAAACAATTATGTGCACTCAACCAATACATTATAGTTTTGTGTGGCTGGGCCTGTTCCCCTTACACTCCTCAGGATTTTAATAACCTTCATTGCCCGTAAAGGGGGTGAGTTGAAAAGCTAGAGGAAATACGAGATTTGCAACTAGAACTTGATTTGTAATCGAAATTGTCATCCCAGTGCTTTAAGTCAGTGATTCTCAAGCGGTGTTCCACGTATCCTGGTATCCACGATGATTGAACTGGAATTCGGCAATTTGAAAGAGATTATTTATACGGCTAATGGTCAGTTCTACAATCAACCGCTTAATTCTAGTCAGCGCTAAGTTGAGGCCAATTCTCATTTCGCGTACTCTCATTGGCCAAAATCAGACTTGTCCTCAACTTAGCGCTGACTAGAAGTATAGCGGTCGATTGTAGAACTGACCCTAACAATATTAATGCCGTGGCCAGCTTTTCAGAGTTGTTTTGTTATACTAAACATATTATTCTATAAAACAATTAATAACCAATAGAATCCAAGAATCTGCTTTCTTTTATGTTTACGTTAGGAAAGAGATTCCAAGCAATTTGCCAATTATAGAGAAGTTTAGGATAGATAAGAGGGTGCCACAGTGCGTTGAACACATAATGAAGCGTGCCGCGAAACAATAAGGGTTGAGAAGCGCCGGATGAAGTAAGTAGGCAAGAAAATACAGGAATAAGTTCTAAATTTAGAACCTGTCGTCTGCTCCCCCAAAATCTGAATGAATTGTATAGAACAAGCATGAACAACGTTGCCGCATCTACGCTCGGTAGTTTCAGCTCACTGTGACAGACTTTAACTGCATTCTCGTTGTTGGTAATTTGTACATAAGAATGAATGTGATTGGTTCTGGAAGACCGAATACTATTTTAAAACTACAAGTTCAAATTTAGAATGAAAAATCCTATTTTTCTACTTCATGTAAGCTGTACGAGGAATATAAATGTAACTACTATTCCTTAAAGTACGAGTGACACTATTTTTTTTTTTTTTTTTTTTTTTTACAAACAGTAATATATGGTTAGTACAGTGCCTAATTATTTAGTGGGACGCGTTCGCTCAGTGGTAGAGCGCTTACCTCTAATACATAGATCACCAGTTCTATCCAGGCTCCCCCCCATGAGACAAATACAGTGCATGGGTTTTCTCGGGGTTATTTCCTTTCCTCCCACTTTCTTCATTCCACCATCATCATGCATCCGACCTGAGCCGAAGTTGCCAAATGGTGATGATGGATGATCTTCCCGAAGGCAGGTCTTGACCCGAAGGTCGCTGAGCCAAGTGAAACGATGTTGATTTACCATTGCCTTTCATCGGATGAAGATGACGTTCTAAGGAAGGGACCTACAGTTTAACGTGAGTTCCGAACCACTGGGAATCGAACCCGAAATCCTTGATTACCAGTCATCCATAGGGAACAAGTTACCAAAAGTTTTTAAATAAAATTCAGTTTAATTGTTTCGTCGAGCACTACGAAGACAATGTAATGTTTAAATTATTTTAAACGGATTGTATTGTATTTCCACTGTTCAAGGTAGTATTGAACTCCGGATTGAAATTGAAAACTAGAAAGTACAATCGTATGACCTTTGAAAAACTTCTCGTCATTACTCAACGGTCTTATCAACATGTTTTTATATTCTAAGAACAAATAGCATACTCTTTCGAGAGGTGTAGAGTCTTGGTAGCAAGTAATCGAGAAGTCCTTGTATAAAATACAGGAGTCGGCCATTCTGAGTGAAAATTTCCTTTGTTCTTATGCCTCACAGACAAATGTCAGAATGGTACCTACTTGAAGGCCTATTCCTCCTTCGTTCCTAATTGTCCTTTCCCATTGACTAACGTGGTTGTTAACTTCCAATGTAAAATGGCCTGCGAACTATATTGTGGTTATTACAAATAAATAATTAAATAAATTAAAAGAGTGATAAACAATAAATGTTGGGACGTTTTCTGTCGTGCCAGAACGTAATTAGTTCTTTGCTTAAAACATGCATTACATAAATTCATATTTCTTCTGAAGAAAGTATATTCTGCACTTAATTATACACTAAAAGAAAGAGCCTTATTGAATAGTTTAGTATAAGATTGAGCGTAGCTCTAGGCATTACCTAGGAAACACCACGTGGAAATAACTACGCATAGTTTCCCTCGGGGAGTTTATTTAGTTGCAGCTCCTCTCGCCTATTGCCATAGAAATATACAAGTTACTATTAATATATGTACAAAATTAACACGGGCTGTTTTATTTAGAGACAGGTGCCCTTGTCTACTGCCATATATAAATACAAGTTACTATTACTATATATACAAAATTGAAATACTGAAAACACAAAAACAATTTCTCGCCCTTGTTTATGAATTACTCGTGAATTACTTTTACGCTCATCTTGGTGTAAACTTGGCAACAATGCTCCACGCTCAAAGAACACTGAACTTCCGTTTGCTGCTTCCCCATTCACAGAATCAATGGCCCCAAAAATTGCTTCTCTCATTGGCTGCCCGTCGCGGTAGTTTTTAGTCCTTGAAGGTCACCTGCCATGAGAAAATGGACAAGGTTTAGAGGACATCTGCCTACATATTCTTACTTCTGAATTCCTGCCAGCTGCTCTCGTTTTCAAAACACCGGGTCGGGGGTCGGGTGGCGTTAAAGGTCTACGAGGCGTTATTTGGCTCAGCCACCTTAGTCAGGTTTGAAATTACTGAAAAAATAAAATACAGCAGTGAGTTGCTTGTTTCTTTGCGAATTCTATTGTCGATCATATTCAAGGTTTCTCCTCAATTTCATCAGGCAAATTTGGTAAGGCTTTGGCCACGATTTTACACCAAATTAATGCTTGTCAAGGGACAACATTCTTCAGAAGACAGAAGAAAATTAAGTCATAGCCACCAGTATGACTAGTAAAGTAAAAAAAAACAGAGGACACTAACCACGTTTAACAAAAGTGTAATGACACAAGGCTGGAAGATTCTTCTTTTAGAAGACGAATTATGCACAACTCATAAAAGAAATACAGTCCTGATCTTACACGTTAGTATGACTTTTGTTCTTTTACTGGTGGAAAGATAAGAAGCGATAATACGACACGTGTGTTATATACAAGTATATGTTGGAATTACCTTAGGGTATAAAAAAAACAAGAAAGAAATAAAATCCAGAACCATTGTACGGGTATAATTGCATACATGTATGCATATGTATATATAGTGAAAAATAGAAGAAGAAGAAATAATTTGGAAGGAAACAAAACAATCATTTGTACATTCTTTTATGTGTGCAAAAAAAAAATCTCACCAAAAAACATATTAACTTAGAGGCTATCACAAGTATATATTTCCGTCTTCATATATGTTATAATGTGGAGGAAGCTACAATATATTTTTGCCGCCTGTTAATTGTTGCTCACACCCGTGCGAAAAGTGCTACTTCCATTGACAATTAATGCTACAGAATAATTTACAATGAATATAAATGGTTCTGTTTCTCTTGTAGGGCCTATATAATATGTTTAAAAAAAAAAAAGTTTAAGCATTACTCCATTAAGAAACATGAGGTGGGAAAAAATGTGTAAAAAAGGAGTGGATTTGTAACGTTTAATTGTTGCTTATTGCAAAGCAGGAACAATAAAAACCAGTGGCAAGTAACAAATGAGATGTGTTGTCGTCGTTACACATTGTTATGTATTTTGTTCTCTTCTTTTGCCAGTATCTAAACAATAATAGTAAAAAATTTATATGTTATGTGAAGGAAGAGATGTGAAGAATGAAGTTAATTAGCCGCATATGTAAGAATCTTGATCTTGTTTTTTGCTTTTTTCTTAAACACATGTGTCGACATTAAACATCCGTTAGAAAGGTAATGAATTTTATTTTCGACATACCGGCTAGTTAAAAGAATTTGTAACGTCTCTGGGTACACTCGGCCGTATGAAATTACGTGAGTCTCCTTAACTGTCAGGTTTACCGTTGGATTTGTGCTGAAAGTCAAAAAGACTTAGTAGTAGGAACAACGACCCTAAAAACATGAAGTAAGTTTTCATCAGAAACACCTACTTCTTGAAGATTTCTTCTAATATTGTCCTCCCAACGATGTCTCGGTCTTCCCAACGGTCTCTTTCCAACTGGCTTTGCAATCAAATTAGAATATAATCTTCGTTTTTCCCTTCCATTCGAACTACATGGTCTGCCCACCTTAGCTGTCGCGATTTCATTATTCTTACATCGGGGGAGTCGTACAGTCCGTGGAGTTCATTAGGTAGTCTCCCCCCATTCTCCAGTCGTCGTCTCATCCCGTTTTCAAACACACGTAATTTATGTTCATCTGCTAAGGTCCTACTCCAACTGTCGCAACCGTGGCAGAATATCGTTCTGTATATTTTCAATTTCCTTGATATTAATCGCGAGGTTCAGAGTTTCTGGACCGAATAGAAACATGCGTTGCCAAATACTAAGAGACTTTCTATTTCTTACATGACCTAGTTTTTGCTTGTTACATATCCTCCTAAGTATTTAAATTAGTTTACTTTCTCTGTGTTCTGATTCTTAATTCTTATGTATCTATTTCCTTCATTTCCAGTGTTTCGGCTTGTTATCATGTATTTTGTTTTCTCAGTGTTTACCTGTAGACCTATCTCATCGCAAGCTACTACTAAGACCTCGGTGTTGCTTTGTAATGCATCTATATTGTCCCCTATTAGTGATTTCTGTAGTTATTCGAAGCCGCTGAATGCGAAAATGGTCCTGATTTTGCTTGATTGGTACGTGTTTAAAAGATAGACGTCCCCTTGGTTTTGTATTTCCTTATGGAATGAGTGTATTATTGAATCATTGTTGTTACTGAAATCCTCCTACCACCATTACACAGTAGGTCAGGGTTTTTGAAAAAAATCGTGCAGGCACTCAATAAGGATGGACAGGCATTTAAATATCTTTTGCATAAATTTCTTAGACTCAGTGTAAAAAAAAAAATAATCAAGGAACGCATATTTGTTGGTTCTCAAACACGAAATCTTATAAAAGACAAGCATTGTGATACACTTTAGGAGGGATCAGAAAAAGAAGGTTAGGTCTTTTTCGGGCAGTGCTGCAAATTTTCCTTGAAAACAACAGAGCAAACAACTATGCAAAGAAGCGTCTTTACTGGGCACAAGGACTAAAACAACGGACTTCTAATGAATGGATGAAAATATGTTTCACTATATCTGATGAATGTTGCCGATATGTTCGGCGTTAACCTGAGGAGATGTTCAAGTTACAATGTGTGAATCATACAGTGTCAGTCACGGTTTGGGGTGGGCCTCTTCGTGCCCAAAAGACTTTATATAATTTTAGGCATAATGCAGCAAAACATATAGTAAACGTCCTTCAAAAGCAACTACTGATGATTTGGTGAAGACCCATCTTGCCTCTACAAGATGGAGAGGCCTGCCACCAAGCTAATAGTGTCAAAAACATTAATGATGTTGAAAAAGCATACGTGACATGTAATAAAATTAACAAGGGATTCAATAACAGAAAATGAATATTTAGTCTTTGAACACATCTGTAAATATGTACGTTTTTAACGAAGAAAAAGTTTTAAAATAAAATTATTAGTATGTTAAAACAATCTCCGGTTCTACTGGACATTTTCCTTATATCCAGGCTTCTGGACTTGCTGGTAATGCAGTCGATCGATCTCCTGGCTAGATGGTAGACAGTAACTATCACATTTAGTTTAGCAGTCTTGGATTCTATTCGATAGGGCTCTTGTAATTTTGGTATTAGCCCAGCTTATGAGAAAATAAACAAGAAAGGAGCCCATTCAGGAAATATAACAACAAGTGAGTTGGAGCTTACTTGTTAGTCGGGGACTTTGCATAATTATAGGTTAACGCCAGGCTTCAGAAGTGAGCATCCTATATATATGATCAATATTCCGTTGAAAGAATTGCGGCGACCCCTTTCCAATGACACTTCAACCACCTTCCTAGCCCTACACAGAAAACAAACGACACAATATGTGCACAATATGCCCCCCACAAAAAAAAGTTCACAATATGTTCCAGTTTTACCACGTTTTTGTGCATAATATATTAACTTTTCGTGAAATTAATATGAACTATATCACATTTTTAGTGCACAACATGTGAACTTCTGGTGCACTAACAGGGCCGGGGGCGCAACGTTCACAGGGGAGCACTTTACAAGGAAAAATTAGAAATCACTATTTAAAACGCGAGACGAAAAAATATTTAGAGAAAAACATTAAGAATCGTGTAGGGGAAGCGCCAAATACCATCAACTTTGACTCATATGAAGATTTTGCGTCACTTTGATGTGGTTAATATTTACTCAAACATCGACATAGTAATAAGAATGGCACTCAGCGCTCCTGCCACCAACTGCACGGGACAAATCCTTTCCGATACTTCGTCTTATAAAGAATTATTTAAGATCCTCAACTGACCATGACAGAATTACAGCACTGGTCACCACTGAGGAAAGGCTGACCGAAGACATTGGGTATTGATGACATAACAGATACCTTCGCACGAAGAAAAGCACGGACGAAGGCGTTTTAAAATTATCTTGAAAGTAAATAAGATTGTGTTTCGTGGACAATAATTACTAATTGTATTTATGGATTATTAATAACCTAACAACATGTACAAAAGCTTCAGAACCTTTTCACATAGGTAACTTTGCAACATTGGTAACATTACATTAAAATTTCAGCTTCTTTCTACAGTATATTGTTTCAGATATATTTCTCGGACGGCAAAATGTGTAACTGTCACAACTACATTCTGATGTTCAGTGTCCGATTTGTACAATTGACAAAGAGGGAGACAAGTTAAAATATCGTATTTTATATCTGTTCGTATCCCAGGCTTGGGGGACATTTCGAAAATCAGAGCCAGGATAGATTTTTGCAGAGAGAGGGGAGTTCCAACCATCCCCCGCTACAAATCAAACACTGCTGATATTACAGTAACATGCAATCTAACGTTAAGTAGACCCTATTTGTGACAAAATCAACCATTAGTGACCAAAAGTAAGTACCTGAGTAGTTGGACTTCACTCACTGTCTTCCTTATGTTAGAACTGAATCTCCAATATGGATTTGATATCTTTACCCCTTCCCTTTACACGTCAAGAACATATTATTTAAAAAAATGCACATCGTCGCTGGATTTGTAGCACTTGAGATGTGCTCAAAAGTGCAAGATTGAGTTTTTGGTGTCATTTGAAAGAGAAACGCACTCTCGTTCTTTTGAAATCATAGCTATATGTAAATTATTTCAACCGCTGCTTTTAAATTAAAAAAAAAAATCTGCTATGTGCTTGGATTCGTAATTCCTGTTATATGAAATATAAGACTTTCAACATTTTTCCTGGTTGTTATTCAATAAGAAATTAAATTGACTATACTTGCTAATGAATATTCCTATTGCTGACTGAAATCATAGCAGGTATTGTAAATTCAGTGACGACATGTACCATAGACAAAGTGTTCAGTTACGCCACGATGAGTCTGCAAAAGATTGCTTACAATAATTCTTCCCTACTCTCCACACGTCAGACCGCATTGCCTTTCTATTGGATGACAGGTTCGAATTTATAGGGGTTTTGCTTGATTAATATATAGAGTTTGGTTATGATCTGAATTTTTGACATTTGAATGTTTACGTGTAGGCTAAAACTATTCATTAAGTATGGTGACCTTTGTGATTCGTACCACACACACAAGAGTTGATGGTAACGTTGCAAAAGCAACCCTCTGATGCCTATTTAAAACCTGGAAAATATTGTCAACCTTATTTACGTTACCTGGAGATCTGGCCTCAAACCCGATTTCCTGAAATGGGACATTGCAACGTTACCGAAACATAGTCTATCTGCAATTTCATGTGCTGTTAGGGTATTCTCATGTTATTTTTGTTTAATTTACCTTTTGTTGTTTTTGAGTGAGTATTTACCTTCTTCCTTAGTGTAATTACAAATTCCACAAGTAGCTTACAGTAACTTAATTAAAATTGTTCATTTTAAGATTACGTATTTATTACGATTATATTTATTAGTAATATTATTGAACCTTATTTTATAAATAACACATTAGCGGAGTTAAATAATGATTATCTCATTTTTATTATTATTATTATTAAATGATGAGAGGACAGAAGAGAGTACTAATTTGTCCTAATGTGAAAGTAGGAAGGGGAAAATACCGGAGGAGTGAGGTGGCGCTGGAAGTCACGGGCCTAGAACGCCTAGACGCATAAATCCGGCCCTGTGAACTAGTACCAAATTTATGCACAAAAAGATCATTTAATATTGGCAAATGTACTAAAATTGATCTGAAAATGATCTCTAGTTAATATGAACTACGGTAAATATGAACTTAATGTGTGCAAAATGTGCACTATGGATAAAAAGTCAAGAAAAAGACACATTGAGTACACAAAAAGCTCACATTTTTTTTAAAGTACGTTCACATAAAGTTCACATGCATTCATGTAAAGTTCATTTTTTGGTTAAGTTTTTGTGTGCTTTCTGTGCCAGGAGATTTGTCAGTTTAGTAGTTTCCAAGTTGAAATTCCCCCGCTTGATACTCGGTATCCGCCCCTGCGATCTGGATGAATGACACAGATTTAAATCCGTCTTGCCGAGACCTTTGCAACGACACCTCAATCACCTTCCTAGCTCTAGTGGTTCCTGAGTTGAAAGTTGTCAACAGACGGACGGAGCGGTCGCAAGCCTAAAATAATGAGAGTCGTTGTACTGAGTGATTAGGCATCATTGAATTCAACGAAAGATGTGTTGGTCTGGGACTACGCTGTCTTTTTGTTCTTCGTTAAGTGAGGTTAGATTAGATTTACGTAGATGTTAATTTCATTCCTAGAAAACACATATACAGCTGTTTTGCACTCTCCCCAATTTCTTGGTCCTGTTGTAGTTTTAGTCAATTTCTCTGTGTAACGGAGACTCAACGAAAGAAACTGATTTCAGATTTAGGTTCAGAGACCTCGATCTATACGGTCGTTTTTAAGCTAGTGACTAAATCTGACAGGTCCTTTACATTTTCTTAGCTTCCTCCACTTAAAAAATTCACGTTATTTCCATGTATGTACACTTCAGTACGTTGTCATCAACACCCCCACAAAGTTTGAACTATAAATTTACTACTACTTCTTTGATATTAATAATAAAGAGACAGTTTTCTACACCTTTAACAAAGAAAGTCGTCTTAGGGTATGCCAGTAAAAAAAAAAAAATACTTTTCACGTACAGAATGAAGTGTAAAAAACAATACATTTAAGAAGCATGTCTTTTGCATACTTTAATATGCACCATTATTTAGACCATTATTTTTATATTTTCACAGAAATCTGATTACGTTTTCAACACCTTACACTCTTTTACACTTTCAACATTAAACTGGAGTGTATCAATAAGATATTTAGGTACGGTAGCTTATAAATGACGTATATAACCCAGGTAGAGGGAGAGGGTATAGAACTCAGGTTGTTACGGAAAGAAAATATTGCATTAAAGAATTGATCTACAAAGAAACAGAAAACTCGTAACTTTTCTCGCGATATATTGAAGAATTTCGATGCAAAAATAAGTGTGCTAGATTTTCATGAAAATATATGTACAAAAAATGTGTTTCGAACAGTAATCATGAAATGCCCATGACCCGCTCAAAACTAACCTTCGAAAAAAAAAAAAAGAAGACAATTAACTCCACAATATTATTTTGCACAACACTTACAATTCTTGAGTACAAAACTGAGAACATTGCGGAGAAGGTATACCTTAAAAAGAAAAGAATATAACTTCCTACAAGTGTGAACAATTTAAATTTAAAACATAATGGTTTGAAATACTTCCTGTACTGGAAAATATGAAGCTTCGTACAAACTTCGTAAACGTTCAAGTAAATCTTGATCAAATTCTTGAACAAGACACATGACAAACTCGTGCAGTATCTAACTATTTCTATCAAACGTCTTGTTCAATATAGGATACCTTAGACGACCTTGGATTCAACAGTTGGGATGTCACGAAACGTAATATCTCTGCCATAATTTGATCAAATGTTTTCTAACAATGGCTTGTTCAAGTTTTATTCAATCGTGTATGGAATGCATAACATAGTGAAATTATTGTTTGTTTTTTTTAAATAGAAATGTACAAATGAAAACTAAATTTGTGAAATGAAAAAAATTGGCAATTCATGGGAGACTTGCTGCACAATATGACGATAATGTTTTATTGGGACCGAATGTATTCGAAAAATAGTCATACAAATTTTATGAAGGAAAAAGAAGACGACAGAACAAAGTTTAAAAGCTAACCGTCAACAACAAAATTTCAACAATAAACAGTTCTCCTCACAGTGAAATATTTGTTGACAGGCTAAAGCCTGTAATTGGGGGCTGAGTGAAAAATAGAGTAACCCATTCTTTCACTAACTACCAAGCGCTGGAAAAGGATTCGCCATTTTTGTACTCAAATCTTCGGAACATATTTTTTCCTTCTTCTTGTGCGTATACACAGTCCGTTAAGTATACTCATCCACCATGATGCCTTTTCAGAACACAGAGAAATGTACTAGAAATAGAAATATGCAGACATCTCATTTTCACAAATTTTGAGGGATTCCCCCTCGTTTTCCCCCTAAGTCACTCAATTTGTAAGAAGTGTTACTAATTATTGTCGAAATGCGTAATGTTGTTGTATGAGAATGTCCTTCGCATACTGCTGCTAACACTTTCACAACCGTCCAGAAACTCAAGTTTGAGGTATTGCCTCATCCTCCCTATAGTCCTGATCTAATCCCTCCAAATTATCATATGTTAGGTCCACTTAAAGAAGAAGCATTAAGGAACCGTTGGTTCACCTCCATCCAAAAAGAAGTTTAAGAAGTAGTGCATGAGTGGCTCACTGCGTATAAAGAAATTTAAACTATTTCCCCCGCGGGTTTATAAAGATGCTTGAAGATGAATCAAATGCGTTGAGAAGTAGTGCTTGTATAACATTGGGGTTAATCTTTGACTTCGTATAGTAATATTAAAAGAGCGGGAAGCCTGATTTTGTAGGTTTCAACGCTCGTTATCTACTAAATCATTAAAATACAAAATAAAAAGGCCATTTTTTTTTCACTTCACCACACATTCACTAGTACTCCAAATTATCTCGCTGTACTTACAGATTGTCTAAATACTTATATGGTGATCCAGATTCACATAACACTTTTTCTTGTGCATATGTTCCAGATGGAATTTTTGCAAGAAACGATCCTGCTTTTGTTAATTGGCATCTGAACTCATCACAAGAGATCTCTATTTTAAGAGATACCAGTATGTTATTGAAGCTTCTTAATAGTCTTTTTCATTATAAGAAATATATATTAATTTATCAGTCATTATATATCTTGTATTTTTTTAATATAATTTTCCATTACCGTCTGCTTTACTGGGCAAACTAGTTGACTGATCTCAATCCTTGAGAGGTCACACTTTTTTATTTAAGAAGATAATGTCGTATTTTTTGATTTACGTATTCAAATTATAACTTGATGTTATTCTTCCTAAAGAAATTTAGTATTTATAAAAAACATATCCTATTTTTATTGTAGATGCTTCAACTAGCCTCGTTATTGATAATGTTAGCTGAAGTTTCAACCACTGTTTCTTGACACTGAACAATGGCAAATGTTCACCAGATCCACATATACAAATGCATTAAGGGTGCTGGCCATTAATCCTATACAAGAACGTGTTGTACAATTTCAGTTTATTTCTGGATTCTTTTCTTTAACGGTGTAGATCACCCCCGCCATCTTGGTATGCCCTTTCCATTGATATACACGGGAATTGTACTCATATAAAATGATTTACTCATTTTATGCATCTCGGAAGTAGAATATTTAAGTTCTGCTTTCACAAAATTTGTCTTGGTGGTTATTTTGACTCTTGTATAGTTTTGGTTTGTGAAGTCTCTTCAAATATATAAGTATAATGTATTATTAATAGTTTGCTATATAAATCGCAATATGTTAACGGGAAATTATACTGTTCGTGTGTAAAATATTGTATTGGTATGAAATAGCATGAGTAAAAAAGAACATGACGATAAACTGGGCGAAAACAGAAGTTAAAAATATGCTCCTGAAAGATATAAGACGAGTAAAACAATTCCCATGTAAATCAATGGAAAGTGCGTACCAAGATGGCGGGGGTGATCTACACTGTTAAGGTTACCACGTGCAATATAACAATAATCATTTTTTTATTTTGTCTTCAGATAATAGCAGTATAGTTGAAGGGGATGCACCGCCTTTTGCTGTGGATGTAACCTTGTATAGATTTTGTTTCCTCTTGTTGTTGCAATTCGTTGAAGCTGCGGTTTCCAATTTAGAATGTTGGTAAATATTACGCCAAGGTATTTGATTTTGACACAAATTCCGTGTTAGTTAACCTATTTAGGAATAGTTTACTTTGCATTCTGTTTTATTGAATTGTATTATTCGTGATTTTACTTGAATTTTTTTTTCTTTTCAGAGAACTATGTAGTGTTCTTTGTAATTACCAGGTATGTATCTGTACGTGCGGTTCATCCAAATTAGACAACAGCCAGAATGACATGGAAACGTAAAAATAAGGTCAATTGGTAGGATTGTTTAATTCAATCAATGAAACCTGGTGTAGGGAAGAGTGAGGGAATGACGTTTAACTCTCCCTGGATGTTACTCTGCCTTCACTGTGGCTTTAACCAGGGCTGAGGACTAGTAACAGGCAACATGGTAAAAACAATATAAGTCGAGCTCATGTAGAAGGTGTAAGACAACAAAAACGATGCAAATGCCGGGGTGGTACCTTCAACTTAGACCCTGGCCGAGACCTTCCCACTTCCTTTCTCCTCCCCTATCCCGACCTGAGTCTTAGATGCCTAAAGGCCATAAATAAAAAAATAAAAAAAATACAAGAACTTGAATATAGACAAAAACGAATCATAAAGAAATGTAACTAAATTAGAGTTGCCAAAGTTAGTGAGCCTTTCTCTAGTGTAATTTCTCTTAAGTGTACGTCTATATTATGAAATATGTAGCTTCAGGTAACAAAGACAGCCAGTAAATTAATATGCAAAGTTATATTAGAGATACTGATCTTTATAATGTAACTAGTTTTTTTTCAGTTTCGGTTATGTATAGTTTTACAGTATGTTATTTGTAATTATCCTTAAATGTCTACCATTCTCCTACTATTCTATACTACGTTGTTAATTATAGTATTGGTAACGTTCTTTGCTATATTCAGTAATGTTTGAGTTAATTTTCAGTGTTTGCAATTATCAATAATTCAGATCCTGGCAAAACACTTTTCTTTGTCGTTATTTGAAGTCTCCAATTCTTTAGCGAATCTAATTAAACCATTTTTATGTGAGTTTTCGTTAAAATAATTACCTTGTTATATTAATGATATCTTAATTGAAAAGAATATTTCTTGAATATAATTCTTTTGTCAACGTACCAATACTCAGCGGGAGCAAGCATGAAAGTACCACAACGTATAGAACTGCTTGTACTGATGGAAAACCAGCAAGTCTTGCCAACTCAGTGTATTGCTCTATTTCTGTTCTAGTATTAGTATATAACCGTGGATTCTTCGAAATATACTTATTCACTGAGCAAACATTATGATCGCACGATATTTTTATTATTTTAAGAACAAACATTTGTAACAATTACGCTGTACATGAAGCATAAATGAACTTTCTGCAGTTCCGCAATAGATCTGGATCAATGATTAAATCGCAACTCTAAAGTGCATTTGCTCCACGAACATGAAAAATTAAGGGAAAAGAATGTCTACTTAATACAAAGCTGCATATAGAGGGAAAAAACCGAAGATTAACGAGGTTCTAATGTCACGAAACAAGCATTAAGAATCAGAGATTATCTCTGCATATATATATATATATATATATATATATTTAAAAAAGGTTAGTTTTATATGCATCGTTTATGGTGAAATTTATTATACTTTCGCCCTGTTAAGTGGCTTGTATGTGTAAATGATATATACATTGTATATTAAATAATTTCAGGATGTGCATCGCAGTCGACCGTGGTAATTTCTCAGTTGGTAGTGGTAGTCGGCTCAGCTCCCGCGACCTGAGAAGAACAGAAGTTTATATAGAGCCCGGAAATCCGCTTTTCTGGACATGTATGTATATATGTGTGTGTGGGTACACGTGTGCATGTGTGGGTTGATCTTGAAGAATCTATGCCCTTTTGAGATCTTAATGATTACCTTTTAATGTTCCTTTCCTTTGTTAAACAATTTTTCTTCCTTTTGTATTTCATAACCCTCCTTTCCCCTACTTTTTTTCTTTTTCTCACAGGCGGTCATGTGTAAGGGTCTACTGGACAGTTATAAATTTCTTCTCATAAAGCTTTATTTTTGTGAATCATGTGTCGACGACAGTTTGTAATAAATTTTCTCTCATGCGAAAAATGAATTATTAATTATAGTAATAATAATAATGTTATGCATTCATTAGATGAATTTGCAACTATATTCACATTAATTTTGTTGTATTTTGTTCATTCACACACTCACTTTATTTTGCTTAAAGTTCGCGTTGTTATTTAGTTAATGGGAAGTAACTTGTAAACAGGTGCTGTAAAGTACATACAATGAGACTAGTGGGATTCAAACCAATGTCTATGATAAAACTTGTGTCCTGTTCGGGCAGTAAACTCAGAATTTGTTCAATCGGCTCAAAGAGTAATCCATCTGTTGCAATGATGTAATTCAAATGCACTTTTTTTTAAAGAAATGTATCGACTTTTCAGCGACTTTTTTCTTTCAGGGGAGGTTCCCTTATAGGTATTACCAAATACTTCGCAATTCCGCATTACATTATAGTCTACACACGTTCGGAAAGTTAACTAAATTTTAAAACGACTACTTTATGTAAAATTAACTATATTATTTTTTACTTCTAGTCCAGGTCTAGTCTAGGTCCGACCATAAGGCACACTAAACCTTTCTACAATTTCTGGCTTTTATGATCGCTGGATTATATGAGAGCATTCCCAGCCAATTACTATCTTCAACATAGAAAGTAGTCGGCTATGAATGTGGTGCTCTCCTGATAAATTTATTAAAAATCTGGTCTAAACTGACAACTTTGGCCTAAGCCCGTAATGTTCCTCAGTGGTCATTCTGCCAGGAATAAAGTGAGGAAGGTAGTGTCCAGGGCTTTACTTGAGATATTACTCCGGCATATTCCTGGCGAAACAGAGGAAAACCCTGGAAAAGCTCGGTGAGCTTGGCCGGCTCCATGTCGATTCGAAGTCCGCGACATTACCAACTGGAAACACTAGCAGTCATCTAACCATCATATGTCACTGGCTGAATGATCTTGGGAAATGCCCAACTATATGCCAGAGATTCAGCCAGGATTTTCAGTTTGTGGGGGGGGGGGGGGTAAAGTGAAAATTATGAGGGAGTTTTGCACGGTTTCTATGGATTTTTGACAGTAAAAGTTTCAAAGTTGGGGATAGGGTTGCAAACCATCCGGTTTTGAACTGGACAGTCCGGTTTTAGGGCAGTTGTTCGGTTACAAGTTCAAACCGGACGCCTGATGTCCAGTTTTGATAGATGTTTCTTAAAATGGACATTTAACTTTTAAGTATATAGGTTTGTTTAAGTATTTCTAAAAAGGACATTTAAGTATATAATTTACTCGGAGTGGAAACACAATTTTAAAGTTAGTAGTGGCAAAGTACGAATTGTATTTAATTTCGGGCCTGGTGAAACCACTATTGTAAGTTCTGAATAGTATTTACTTACTTCTGAATGCTGTGGTGTAATTTTCTGAAATACAATACTTTACAACGTTGCTTACATTTCCAACTATTTTCTACCGAAAATATCTACCTTCACTTCACTCCCGTCATTTCTCACTTTGGAGCTACAATATTATAGCAGTGATCAGAACTGTTTATCATAACCGTGAATATGCATGTGTAAATCATTAAAACAATAATCATAATTTAATCTACACATACCTATGTTATGATCTGAAGATGCATAATTGAATAAGATTTATTTGTAATCAAAGGGAATGAGATAAATTTGTAAATATCTTCTGTTAACTACTAATATGTTCTATGAATGTATGTAATTAATTAGATAAGGTAACAAACCCAGCCAGGTACTTATTATTATATGCATATTTAATTGTTGTAATCCTGAATTTTATGTAATGTTGTAACGGGTATGCTTCGGTTGCTAGGTAAAACGCAATGTTGACTCTTTACGATGCGAAAGAATGTAGTCCACTGTGTTCAGGTACGATGACAGGAAATACTTATGATGTTCCCAATTTGTCCCGGATTGCACTATAGCAGGAAGCCGCAGTTAAGGGATATCACTGCTACGGGAATCCATGGCCCAAACCGTAAAACATACATACGGTATGTTCCAAACAACATGTGAGAAAATTGTACTGATGTAGGAAGCGCAAGCAAGGCTTTCACTGCACGAGGAATCTTACTCAATGTTTAGAGCAGAAATACATAATAACAAAAAGTCTACCTTTGATAAGAATAGAACGTATATTTAACGATCTGCCTGGAGTTACATACCCGTCCGGACTATTGTATAATGTTCGTTAACTCTCTACAAGCTATGATATACATATCTTACTAGTACATGCAAACAATCAATAATGTTTATTACTTTCTTCTTTCTTTCTCGAAATATCTTCATTAATTAAACCAAACAATAACAATTCTATTTTAGTTTTTACTAGGCTCACCAAAAAGTTTTGTTTATAGAATACGTGCGCACCATCTGGCACTGGCTTCATTCCATAGTAACAAATAAAATATTTTTTCCAAGTTCGTATACTCATACTGTAACTCACGGTTACAATGTCATGTATGATGTATCTGTACATTTAATTTCTTAATATCTTCGTCCATGTAGAGTTCTTAGCGAAGGCTACTTCTTTTTTTTTTCTATTTCGTAAAAAGAATTCCAGGGGCCTAACGTCTTGGGACCATTGTTCTTTTTTATTCCTCGCTCACTCCTCCATAGATTGAGGAAAAGAAAGCTTCGGGAAATCTTTGAGACCCTCTCCTTTCGTCGAGTCTGAGAGCGTGGACGTTGGTGGTTTCCTCTCTTTGTATTTTTGTCAGTGGGAGGCATATTAGTTACGTATATATACTTTATAAGAGAGGGAAGAAGAGCCCGGTATTACAGTTTGCTGGAGGACCACACGAGAAGCACTTCGTGGCGACTGCTCTCTGTTGAGCAGTGATGGAGATCTCTCAGAGCTGGGACGAGAGAAGACGGCACTTGCAGTGAGGCAGTGAGGGGTTGGACAAAAATCTAAAATACTTGGAATAAGAAGTTAGCTTCTACCCTCGAGGCGCTGCTTATTACGAGTATTGACACTGCCTTGTATTTAGAAAGGAGTAAAGTCATGAGATGTTTAATGGAAGAGTACACCTTAAGACAAGCGCGCTCTAATCTGTAGCGTAGTCTTTGGCTGAACTTGTAGCAGCCAATCTACCAATAAACAAGAATTCGTCTCCTGGGACCTCTGGTACTATTATTTAATGAATTAAGGATTGATCCCGAGACCTCTAGTATATGAACACGAAATTGTGAACGAATTCTTGCAGCCAGTTCTGATTAGAGACTTTCTTGGTTTATGGATCTGGACAAGCACTGCGAACCTTGTTATCCACGGAGAGAATGCTATTTTTTGTGGACCGTTGGGTAGATAATTTGAGTTGGAGTGAGTTGCCTACCTTCCAGGGCGACAGGGATTAAGTTGATTAGCAAAACCCGGCTGGTTGGCACTTTATTCTTTACCAGCAGTTATTTATAATCGACAAATATATGGCACAGTTCTTCATATTACTTGCCACGTCCCTGCACCAGCCCAGGGACGAACCGTAGTCCCTTTGGGAATGTTCGTCGAGGATGTCATCTGTTACAAGGTAAGCAGGGCTATAAAGCAAAGGTAGCCCACAGGAGGACCCCTCAACATTATTCGTGGTGCCCTTTCACAGGCGATTTTCAAACAGTTTGATTTCTGACTGTAGCCAGGCCATCGTTAATTTCTCGAAAATTACTGAAAAAAAAAAGAAATAAATATATTTGCTGCTAAAAATTTGTTTATGTGAAACTGAGGTCTAATCGAGAGTAGAGAATGGATCAAGTAATACAGCGTGATAGATATTGAAAATACTGGCGAGATTTCTAATGACGAACTATTAGAAAAAATAACATCACTACATGCTACTTTTAGGACTCCTGCACACACCACAGGCCATGGAAACGGCGAAGATCCACATACTGAAAGCGCTAGCATCAGCAAAGGAGACGGATTCTTTAAATAAGTTTCTTTCTGAATTCAAAGTTGAGCTACCAATTTTTTACGGTGTGATAGAGAAAGAAAGTGCATTTAAGTTTCCTGAGAATGCTTTTGAAAGAAGAAAGGCAATTAACAGAAGAACAGTTGCTTAAGTTCGTTCTTCCCCGGTGTTTATGGGGGTCAGCTTTTTCATGGTGGGTTTTTAAGAAAGAGAAGATCAATACGTACTCGGCGTTCCGTGATTCTTTCCTTAAGGAATTTTTCAGTTTTTCGTATGAATTGGAATTAAAACAAATGCTTCAGGATAGCTACCAAGAAAGATCGGAAACTATGAGTGAATTTGTTAGGAGAGTTAATCGAATATATGAATGAATGGAATCGAAACTGGAAGAAAACACAAAGGTATTTGTCATGCAGCGCATTAATCCTGATTACAGAATGTTTCCTTTTGATAAAGAGTTTGATTCTCTGAGGTCACTAGAAGAGTTCGGCCTGTCCATTCATAGTCATTTGTTAGGAAATATTCTTTACGCTTCTAATTTCGGAGATAAGAACAATAAGGTGAACCTTGTAGCCACACTACAAAAATTTGCTAACAAAGAAGCTGTCGTGAGGCCTTTAGCAACCTCTCCAGACCCTGCATTTTTTCGACGTTTGGTAGGGAAGAATGCACCGTTAACACCCTCCAGCTTAGAGGCGAAATAGAAACAATAATGTCTGTTTTAGGTGTTTGAAAGGCGGGCACCTTGCCCGACAACGTAGAGAAAAATTGCATAAAAATGGGCCTTCTGAAACCTCAACTGTTTCGAACAAGAGAAAAGAAAAGAGGTTGGAGGAAGAGAAAAAGAAAATACCATAGCTGACCCACTTGCCAACGTGAGAATGAAAGGGTTGGAAAGAACCAGCTTCATAGACTGGGGCTCAAGTGTTAATCCTATGTCAACAAGTCTTGGTAAAGTTCTGAGACGGCGCGGGGTACCAATTAAGCAAAAGATAGTGAACCTCTTTTTAGTTTTAGCAAGGGGAGAAACGACCGCAGTTGGTTCTTTAAACCTGAATGTTTACATAAGAGGAAGGAGAATACCCTCCATGTTCTTGTTACTTCCAGGGATGACGCATGACCTTGTTCTGAGAAGGGAATTAATTTATGCTGCTAATATGAATTTGCATATTTCTGAAAATTCATATCCTTTGTAGATGAGAATAAAAAGTATAAATTTGACAAGCCTTATGAAATAAATAAAGGGAAACGTATAAAGGATCTTCATATGTCATTACGGTAAAAGAATTGACTGAAAATAGAATGGAAGAAGTAAAAAAAGTGTTCTCTGAAAGTACGACCATTTCTCAAACAAGCTCAAAGAGTGAGTCACTCTCAGACATGACCGGAAATGCTGCTTTTCGATAACAGCAAAGGTATTCTCGATGGAGTAACAAAATTGAAACTTTGTTCATTGCTCATAAAAAACGGGTTATGGTCTCGGATAGTAAAAGAAAGGACACGTCATCCACAGTCGAACCCCGCACCCCACTTTTAAGATGTACGATATTTGGGATTGAGTCCTTATTGTACTCAGGTGCTAGTTTTAATGCGGTAGATCAGAGTTTTGCTTCTAAATGGGTACAAAAGGGCGCAGTGTTGAAACATTGTTCAGTTTGTATAATTACTGCCAGTGGTTTTGCATATGCGTCAGGAGAGATATATGCTACTGTACGGTATCAAGACTATTCAATTAAGCAGCGATTTATTGTAAGTAATAATCTGATACGAGATTTGTTTCCAGGGAGATCATTCCTGGCTCTTACAGGAATTGTTCTTAATATAAATAAACCAACATGGTGGCACGATTTCGATGAATCCGAAGTATTTAAGTTTGATACCGAAGAGGAGCTTAATTGTTCTGCATTACCGGAAAAACACGTGCAATTTTAAGAAAATATTAAGCTTTAGAGGGCCGTGAGGACGAGACAGTTGAGCAAATATTTGAAAGACAACTCTAGTTTTGATGGAAAATGGAAACTGAGATTTCGTGCACTTCTTGATCAATATTCAGACGGTTTTCTGACGAATTGAAAATGACGTCATTAATACAGCACAGAATAGAAGTAACTAATGATAAACCATTCTTTTGAATTGGACATTAACTGAAGAAAAACGGAATATTATGATACAGTTTTTAATGGATATGGAAAAGAAAGGGATTATAAGCAGAAGCACCTCTCCATATGTAAGTGCTCCTATTCTGCACAAGAAACGAGATAATACATAAAAATTGATTGTAGATCTTAGGATGACTAATAGTCGTACTTTACCTCAGTTTTCGTCTACCAGACTTTTCTGATGTCTTGGCTTTTATGGGGGACAAGTCTCTATTCAGCAGCATGGACGTATGCGAGACATTTCACGCAATTAGATTGGAGGAAGATTCAAAGAAATATGCAGCGTTTACAAAGAAATTTGGCAAGTTTCAATATAACCTAGCGCCTTATAGACCATCAAATAGTCCTTTTACGCTTGCCCGACTTATTGAGATGGTACTTGGAGAAGCGTATTTCACTACAACTGTGTGCTTTTACGATGATTGTCTCTTCGGTACAAACACAATACAAGAACACTATGAAGTTTTCAAGTATGTTCTGCAACGTTTTCGGAAGGCAAATCTCTCTATTAAACCACCTAAACTAACCTTAGGGGTCCAAAAATTTGATATTTTTAGTTTTAGAATTAAGAACGGACGTAATCATGAACGGAGGAGAAAATCAAAATGGCTGCCCAAATCGAGAGACCAAAGAACAAGAGGAAACTTATGTCTCTCATTGGTTTCTTTAATTACCTAAGGCATACCATCCCTAATATGGATCAGATTACGCTCCGTCTCACTAGGTTACTGGGTCATGTTCCATTCCGTTGGGACGAGAACTGCGAGAGAGCGTTGCAAAATCTTAGGAAAGCTATTGTTGATAATCCGATTTTAATGTTACCTAGCTTGAGGAAAAAAATATTTGTTTATCGACACAAGTCACTATGGTACTGGATTTCTTGTAGCCCAGAAGGGAGAGGACAAGAAGCTGCGCACGGTTTTCTTTGGTAGTAAGAAACTTAATTCAATGCAATCTAGATATGGTTCAACTTAACGTGAACTGTACGGAATCGTCGGCTCTTTAGAAAAAATTCGTAAATTTCTGTTTTTGTCTGAGGGAGTAACGTACGTGTACACGGACCACAAGCCTTTGATATCGTTAGTTTCAGCAAAATAAACTTCTACTTTAATTCAGCGTTGGGTTCTTAGGATTTCAATGTATAGAACCGTCTTGAAGTTTAGCCCAGGTAAATGCTGATTTTTAAGCAAAATTACCAGCATTTACAATGGTAGTGAGGATTTCCTAGGAAAAGAACCTGCCGCTCGAAGTTTCAAGTGATGAAGGCTACTTGAAAATTGAGAATGAACGTGGAGAGCTAATAGATGTTTCAAAAGAATCGAGGAGGAGAAAAAGAGAAGAAAGTTAGCAAAGAAAGAGGTACATGATTTTAAAGAAGCTGAAATTCAGTGTTCAAAAGGAGAAAAGAAAGCAATGTTTGCTTTGCTGCCTCTTGCTGAGATGAGAGATGATGAGGAGCCAGTTCGTAATATATATAAATTTGTAGAATATATTACAAGTATAGAGAAGTTACTTAAATCACATCTTGAGGATGATTTCTTAATTAAGAGAAGAAAATTAGTCACGAATGAGGAAGTTGAGTTAAATAGCTATAATAGGATTAGATGAACATTGTATAATAGGATATTAGATGGAACTTATTTGCATAAAGTACTAACCTTTTAGTTAAGGACCTAGAGTCAAGAAATTTATTGAGAAAAGACTTGTTATATGGTTACCTGCTTCAATGAAGCACAGGGTTCTTGTTCACTTCCATGACAAACTTACAGCAGCACACCCGGGGATGAAGGGGACCCTAGATAGCGTAAAGATGTTCGTTATATGGGTCTGAATAAACTATGACATATTGAACTATATTCGTTCTTGCGAGAAATGTCTTTAATATAAAGCTTTAACAGAAAAGCAGCATGTCTTCATGCAAAGTGCACCGGTATTGAAATGCGGAAGCAGCCTCTACTGTGATTATTTGGTGCCCTCTATGCCCTGGTTCTGGAGGCAATTTTAGATTTATTTTCGTCGGATTAGATGCTTTTTCGAAGTACGTTAGATTTATTCCAGCACGTAGAATTTCACCTAAATCCACTTGCGAAAGTTTGCTTAGAATATTTTGTGAGAGCGAGGTACACGAAAAGATTATCACTGATAATCGTCAGACTTTCCGATCAAGACACTGGAAAGAAACTCTTAAACTGTTGGGGCTAAAGGGATTTACATTACGATATATCAAGCAAAATCGAATGCCACAGAGGCAGCATGTAAGAAATTGAAACAGGCGGATAAGCTATACTGCGAGTCACATAGGAACTCGGTAACGAATTTGTATAAACTTGAATTTGCGGCAAACCAAAAAATTCATTCTTCCCATTCCTATAAACCACCATTCCTTCATTTTGGGTGAGAAACTAACGAACAAGTGAGTTCGTATACACAGTATGTTCGTAAAACTGCATTGCAACTTCAACATGCACTCTCAATAGCCAGAGAATGCATTACACAGCATCGTTTTTAATTACGAGAAACGTTATTAATACTCGAAAAACACATAAATTCAAACAGGGTGATCTCGTGTTGATAAAAAATGTAACATTATCAGATCCAAGCAAGTTCGTCGTATCTGCTTGATAAAGAAATGGATTGGATCTTACAAGCTAGTAAATAAGGTCAATAACAACGTTTAATCTCAGGGTTTTACTTGGATTCGGTCGTGAAGCTTATGAATACCCAGCGTATAGAAGATCTGTTCCCCTTTGGAGAGAAACTATGGGCAGAACTAATGTCAAATATCACTCCAGTCGTATATCAACCCTAAGAAAAGTCAGGTAGGACGTTTAATGAAAGTAGATTTTAATATATTATTATCAGTCATACTGATATTAATAATCCTATCTAAGAAATCCCGACTATGACCTAATATTACCCTTGAGTACAACATACAACTTCCGTCTGTACAAATAATGGTTTCGATCATAACTTAATATGATCAAATAATATGTTGTAAAGAAACATATTACACAATAAATATAAAACTGATTAGCATATACCATTGTTCTTCCACATAATTATTTATAATTTAAAGTTTATCTAAAGTTCAACAGGCATTAAGTATTGCCATCTATCGAGTATTAGCTTATCACTGTTCTACGGCCTAGCATTTATCCTTCAATGACGGATCACACAGCATGATAAATTCGCATATAACAGTGGAACACAACAGCACAACATTCTTTCGGCAGCTGTAAGAAATCGACTTCAACATATTTCTTCCTTTACTTTCTGCTTATTATAAACATCTTCTTATTGAAAATTACAGGTAATATTATCCACAAATAATCTACATTTCATTTTATAAATTACATAACTTAGAACACAGCTGGTGTTCACTATATACTGATTGTTTGATTTAGACATTTGCACTTGACATATGCATTTGACAGCGTTACGAAATAATGTTTTCCCAGTCTTTCGTTTAATGATCTGTAGATAAATGTATAAAAATATAACCTTGTTTGCTTTGAAACGTAAAATATAAACATTGTTTGCGTAGAAACATAATATTGTTTTAATATAAATATATCTTTCCAAACATAAACATAATTAAACTTCCATTTAGAACAATATATTACTGGAAAAATTAAATCACTATCACTTCTCACCCACTGTGATTAGGTTCCCCTATTCGTACTTAATAAATCGCAAGCAATCAGTTGTCTATAAAGAATACAAATCATATGAATATTTTGCATTCTCAGGAGTTCCTCAGGGTTCAAACCTAGGACCTTTATTATTCCTCTTATTTGTTAATGATCTTCCTGATATGTGCCTGATAAAGAAAAATTGTTATTTGCAGATTACTTCAAACTATAAACAAAAGACTCTATCGGAGACTGCATCAGGCTTCAGCAAAGCTTAGATAATACTGCAAACTGGTGTGCTATTAATCAACTTGTAGTCAACATAAGTAAATGTAAAGTATTATCATTTAATAGAATTA
>JAGDQP010001914.1:63872-75496 GCA_022664845.1 Lepisma saccharinum
GTCGGCAGGAAAGAAAGTTGTAGATGAACCTGATATATGCCAGTGGTAGTCTGAAGTTAAGAAGTTTAGAGATAGAGATAAGTCCGTGATGCCATACCTTGTCGAATGCTTTTTCCAGATCAAAAAGTACCAGGCATGAAGGTTTGGTTGTGTTGTATTGGTTGCTTATTGCATTTGTTAATAGCAGAAGCTGATCTGTTGTACTGTGTTTGGGTCTGAATCCTGCTTGGTAGTACGGAAGTAGGCTGCGTTCTGTTAGATGAATATGGAGTCTTTTGACAATTATTCGTTCTAGAATTATGCTATAGACGGCTGTTAGTTGTATTGGTCTATAGGAATTAACTTCAGCTAGAGGCTTATTAGGTTTTAAAAACATGAGTGTCTTGGAAGTTTTCCAGTCGGCTGGTATGTAACCTGTTTTTAGAATGAAATTGTATATAACACAAAGTAGATGGATGACAATATACGGAGCTTCCTTGATGTGTCTATATGATATTTTGTCTTGGCCTGGTGCTGTATCTCTTTTGTAGGTTACTATAGTATTGATGTCAGAGGGTATGACAGGTGCAGTGAGTTGATTATTGTTGGGCAAGACGTGGTCCGTGTTTGGTTGGAGGTGGGGTGATGCAAAGTCGAATCTATCTACAGGATGCCGAACAGTAGATTCACTAGGAAGCAGTGGTAGTGGTGTGAATATTTCCTGTAGATTAGTGGCGAAGGCATCAGCTTTTTCTTTGTCGGTATGCAACGGGGTATTTCTGTATATTTGTGGATAGATGGTGCGAGTGTTTTTCCCCGTTAGCGTATTAAACCTCTTCCAGTATGCGGTAGGATGTGCTGTTTCTCCAAGTGTGTTACAGGTTTTTATCCAGCTCCGAAGTTTATATGCTTTTACATAGTTTGAGACTGTTCGCTGCAGTTGTCTATGGTGTCTGAGTGATTCTATGTTCCCTGTTGCTCGGTAGTTTCGAAATAGTTCTCTGGAACGTCTGATCATTGCCAGATACTGTGGCGGTAGTTTAGGTTTGAAGGGGATAACTGTTGATGTTGGTATGTACTTTTTGGATGCGGTGTTTATATTATGGGTAAGGTGGTCAATTTTGGCTTGTAGTGTTTCCTCAGTGGTTATTGTCTCAACATCTGTTAGTCCGATTGTTAGGTGGTCTCTGTATTTATCCCAATTGGCTTTTTCCCAGTGAGTTACTGTGCGTAGGGGTGGATTTGTGGTTCGCTGTTGTGCATGTGCAGAGGTAAGTGTCACCTTTATCGGCACATGATCGCTTCCGAGCGGATCTAGGACATCTATTTTGCAGCGTCTTGATAGGTTTTGCGAAATTATGATAATGTCCGGGCTTGAATTAGATTCGGGTCTTGTAGGCTTTGGCGGCGGATGGAACGCTCCGGATGTTTGGTTGTTGATGAAATCTAAGAATTGAGTTTTCTGGTGGTTGCTTCTGCTGTGAAAGTTGATGTCCGCCAGGATGATGTAGCTACGAAAGTTGTCTGATATATATTGGAAGAACTCTGATGGTATAGATGGTGGCCGGACATAGATGGTGGCCAGTGTGACATAGTTTGCTTTGTAGTAGAGTGTAGTAATTAAATATTCCGGTAGATTGTTACTTGTTATCTGGTACTGGCGGTATGGTATTTTCGGTGAAAATCCAATGGCTCTATGTAGGGGTTGGGCTGTCATTTCGTATTGTTGAATACCCTGGCATGGTACATTTAGATTTTTCAGAGAGGTGAGTTTCATTCAGTAGGAAAGCATTTACCTTTTCTTCTAGTAGTAGTTGTTGGAATAGAGTTCTGTGTTCTTGAAATGAGCGGATATTCAAGAATAAGAAAATCAAACCCATGATCAGAATGTTCATAGCGAGTTTAGACTTCTGTACAGATTGGATTTGAATGCATCTTACATAATCTACAATGCTATTTTACATACATAAGATTTACATACACTTTCGAGTTTGTAACTTCCATTCAATAACTATAACAGAGAATACGTGGAATTCATATCATCTCACCTACAGTACATACTATTATTATGTTTCGCCTTTAACAACATTTCTGCTGCATGCACAGATATTAATCTTTCTCAGTTTGCATTACATGGTTCTTTCTCGCAGTCTAGTATCTAGTATGTCATCTAGCGTCCTCATTCTAATCACTTTATTTACACCGAACAAACGACGACTTGCACGAAACTTTATCACAGGTTGCGCATTCCCTTTCATTTCCATATCTATAACTTCCATGGCAGAGCAAATAACCTTTAGTTCTTCTTTTTCCCAAATTACTTCGTCAATAGTGCTTCACGAGACATAATTCCGCTCTGTAAGTATCCGTGGTGTTGATTCTCCACTGATGTTCGTTCTCACATCTAGTTAACTGCTTTCACCATTATAATTCCATATATAACATTAGATGTATACAAAATTGTATAACTAACTAGTCCTTTACATATTGCTTCTAAATTATAATATTCACGCTGGCTTTGACCACCTTTGGTTAACCATCCAACCTCGTCCACATTCTGTCGCACACGGGTAAACTTTAGTATAGGTCATCCATGTAACGAAAGATATCCATTCCGCCAACTGATCAGGGCAGCTGTATAGGTGACGTATCAAATGAGAGTTCGAAAATAGGCCTTAAAATGAATTTAAGTAAAACAAAGGTCATATACAATCAACATGCTGCAAAGAAGGAAATAAAGATTAGCGGAGAGACAATAGGCATAGTTGATGAGTATGTTTACCTAGGTCAGCTCAAAACATCGAATGCTAAGTTGACTGATGAAATAAACAGAAGATGTAAAATGGCGTGGAGTTCGTTTGGAAGACTACACTTTATTTTCAAAAGCAAACTAGCAATGTGTCTGAAGAGTAAAGTTTATAATGAATGTGTCTTACCTGTGATGATGTACGGCTGTGAAACTTGGACATTGAATGCGCAAACGACTCAAAGATTGAGAGTCACACAAAGAGCAATGGAGAGATGCATGCTAGGAATAACCAGGTGGGACAGTTAGACGAATGGATTTGCTCTCAAAGAAAGGTAGAGGATGTAATCAAGACTCCGAAGAAGATGAAGTGGAAGTGGGCCGGTGACATAGCTAGACGAACAGATGGAAGGTTAACGACAAATGTACTACAGTGGATTCCTAGAGAAAAGAAACGACTGAGACGACGTCCAAATGCAAGATGGGTAGATGAAATCAAGCATTTTCAGGAGCTACGTGGATGAGGATATCAGCAGACCGAGATATGTGGAAAGAAAAGGGCGAGGCCTTCATCCAGCAGTGGATAGAAAACGGCTGAATATGATATATATATATATAAAGTTTTATTTTTTGTTTCGAACACCATGTCCCGGGTTGATTTTATAAAAAGGTGTCACCCTAGTTCAGTTTACAAATTGTAATAAATTGAAATGTCCTGTTTTTAGAAAATTTGGAGTTGGCAACCGTAGTAGTGCTCTCAAAGATTTGAGGGTGAAACCCCAACAGGAGGTCTGGCGATGTAAGCTTAACTATTACGTATGCTTTTACAATGCGAATTAGTAATAACGTGCGTAATGAACAAACATGTATTATTTACTGAAGGTGACCCTTGAATTATCTACAGGACCGCTCTATCTCGAACATGAAAAATTTGCGTGTCTAGCAAAATTTGTCACAAATTATTAATAAAAGAAACAAATTGTTAGCTGATTTAAACTTGATATGAAGCTCAATTTGTGTAACTAGTGTTTTTTCATACAGTCTCTACAAACAATGAAGAGTTACAATTGCAACAATATGATATTGTTAATCATTACCAAGGACGCCTTACTTTTCTGATTTTAAAGATGTGTTTGATTTATTCTGACAAAAGACAGAATACAGTTTCTGTACTCCTATAAGATGAAAGTACTTCAGCGTCTAAATGAAAAAATCAATTGGGTAAGTGGAAATCTATTACAGCTATTTACATCAAACTTTATTTATACTTGCAAAATCAGTGTAAAGTTCTATGTATTTTATTATCGTTTTATAATATTGTTCTGTGTACTTTGTATTGTATAATCTTTTGCTTTTATATATCTCGTATCATTTATATCAAGCTTCTTAAAAGTACTTGTATACTGTATTTAATGCTATATAGTCTCGCATCACAGTAGCACATAATGTATAATCTGTAGTATTTTGTACAGGTTATATAAAATGTAACTTGCTTCTTCATATTCAACTTATTTTATTCTACTTCGTTTAATTTAAACTTATGTACCATTTACTTATATGTTTTTATCTTATTACTGTACATACACCCTCCATTCCGAAAGAAACCGAACTGTTGAAAACAAATAGTACCACTAGTGCCATCTGTTGTAATATTTTACCGGTAGATGGCGTAGTCCCTCATTGACAACTGGTATAAATGTCATGACATTTGGATGCACGGCAACAAAGTTATTGCGTTTCAACTGTCAGTGTGTTGTGTACATCGGTCGGAAAATGAGTTTCAAACAACGAGCTGCAATTGAGTTTTGTGTTAAACTGGGTAAACCTTTTACTGAAACGCACCAAATGCTACAAAATGCATATGGTGATGAGTGTCTATCCCGTACGCAAGTTTACGAGTGGTTCAGGCGATTCAAATCGGGTAGAGAGACGCTGGATGATGACGAAAGATCAGGCCGTCCCAGAACCGGATTATCGGAAGAAAACATCGAAAAAGTGCGTGAATTCATCAAACATAACAAAAAAGCGTCGGTGAAAGTTATTGAAATGGAATTAGGCATTCCTCAAACAACCGCATACCGCATTTTGACCGAAGTTTTGGGCCTTAAGAAGGTTAATTCGCGGTTTGTACCACACAAACTCACCGAAGACCAAAAAGTTGATCGAATTGCGCATTGCAAAGACATTGTTAAAAGTGCTCGGCAGGATCGAAACTTCTTGAAATCGATTGTAACTGGTGACGAGACGTGGTGTTTTGAATATGAGCCCGAAACAAAGCGGCAAAGTGCTGAATGGAGAGCGCCGGATGAAGGACCACCCAAAAAAAGTCGCTTGGTGAAGTCAAAAGTTAAGGTGATGCTGATTTGTTTTTACGATTCAAAAGGAATTATCCACAAAGAATTTGTTCAGCCCGGCCAGACAGTCACTGGAGAGTTTTACTTGGGCGTCATGAAGCGTTTGCTGGCAAGAATTCGTCGTATTCGGCCCGAATATCGAGAAATCGGCAGTTGGACTCTTTTGGACGATAATGCACCATCACATCGTTCGCGACTTGTAACTGAATTATTGGTCAAAAATCACATTATTCGTTTGCATCATCCGCCCTATTCACCAGATCTCGCTCCGTGCGATTTCTATCTGTTCCCGAAACTGCATTTGGCGATGAAAGGAAAGTGGCAGGCATCGATCGAAGCCATTGAGAAGGCGACGACCGCCGTCCTAAAGACCATTCCAATAAAGGACATGGAGAACTCGTTTGACAACTTGTTGGAGCGTGCAAATATGTGTATCGATGCAGAAGGGGAATACATTGATTAATAAAAATGATTTGTTCCAAAATGTACATTGTTTTTTTTTTAAAAAAAAAAAACGTTCGGTTTCTTTTGGAAGGGAGGGTGTATATATGTCTTTGACAAATCCGATTTATAACAAACGTTTACTTGCAATGATGCGTTTCTAAAAAGTTAAGTATTCTGACGCTACGACAGAGAGATCTATGGAGCAGAGTTGGCAATTACATATTAGAAGTGAAGGCAATGAAATTTTCTCAATTATCTATTCTTACGAAAGTGTGCATAACAGACAGGTGTTAGAATGTGAACATTCCTAACTAATAGGGTATTCTCTTGTTGCACAGCATCTTTAATAATAATAATAATAATATATACAGTATAATTATTTTACTATAAATTTAGAGTGATAAAGCATAATAGCCAAAGATACCTACTACATATATATTGTAAATGCGGAGACGTTCGAAAGATGTCTACTTGTTCAGAATATTATTAACAGAGAATATTTATTAATTGTGAAGTTATTTGTGATGGGTTTCAAGTGTTTTATTCCCTTGTTTTAAAGCAAACAGTTCATAACAAAATATCAAATAACAGTTTAAAAATAATCTCAACTCATTTACTGGTGTTTAGAAAATGCTGTATAAGGTAAAGTGGCAAGTATGTTATAAATACAGGTTTTACCTCAGAAATTTGAAATCAATGTATAACAAGAATATGTTACTAAGTGTTAACCGTCTCAGCTAGAAACTATATTGTTTGTAATAATTTCCACTTTGATTCAAACAAGAATGAAACGGATATACCGCATTTTAAATTTGGAATATTTCATAATATTATAGAAAACGAGCAAAGATACTCCCACCAACATTTAATCATAGGCTACTTGTTTGTAATAATAACAGTAGATGAGAAATTACACGGGAATCAGGAGGCAAGTCTCTCCTGCAATATTCGTATTCCCGCTGTAACTATTACAGCAAATACAGGTCTGAGTAACATGAACTGAACGTTTCATTTCTCCAGCAATAATTTGTATTTTGCAAATTGTGTCCGAAAACTCAACTCAGTTTCTTACAGAAAGATGAATAAATGGTTTAGGTTTTATTCACTTATAATAACTTTATCTGCTTCGTTTCGGTACTTAATATAATTGAACACTAATATGCATTAGCGGAAGTGATACGCACAGTCCAATAGATCAGGTTCGATCATCCCTCTAGTCCCTTGTTCCCAAAGGATTTCCCAATAACAATACAATACGTACAAATATGAAATTCTAATTTAAAAAAAAATCAATTCAATTAAAAACATTTAATAAATTAAACATTTACAAAATAAAAGCAATTATGAAATTAATGACAACCTGTGAAGTGATAAATAACATTATTCTTGCTGGTATCGTAGTTGTCAGGTAGGCTTACATGTTACCTTAGAAAACCGTAGTAGTAGCAGCCCTGCAATTGGGCCAGATCTCGGCCTACCCGAGCTCGATTTTACATCCATATAATCCAAGCCCGACGGAGAAACCGAACCCAATCACCCACTTTTGCGGCCGGGTTGGGCCTTCGGGGTGGTTACATCAGGACAGTGTATATGTAAAATCGAGCTGGAATGCAGGACTCTAACATACAATTTACTGGGACAAGTTTTATAAGACGTAATACCACCGACATAGTTCTAACTTTCGATTCGCTAACTTCTACTCGCTTATAATCAGCAAACAGTTTCCATTTTGACCCACTCAAAGTACCTCGTTTTGACAATGGTCCATTTATCCCATACGGGTACTACCAGTGAGTACGTGTAAATATACCAAACTTATTTTCTGCGCCTCATTAGCTGACGAAGCAAGTAAAGAAATATTTGAGAACTAAATTCAGTCTCACGAACATTCGTAAATACCAGAGTTGTATATCTCTTAATATGTTATGTGTCTGTGAGATGGTATGTCTTAAAGTTTGAAATGGGTGTGAAAAGGAACAGCCGTCTTGAACCATCGGCACCATCATCACCTGTCTAATTTAGGCCACATATCAGCAGTGATTCTGCCAGACCCCCCCTGCGCGGGGTGTTTAACCCCCAAAGTCTCGACAACACCCCAACTTTAATTTTTTTTGCTGTAAAAAATAGATAGAAGCCGTACAAAACTTCACTACACCCTCCTAATTTGGATTTTACTCCCCCCCCCCAACTGAAAATCCTGGCGGAAACCCTGCCTATCAGACCATTAAATCTGGCTATGTGCCTGCTTTTAAATTACCTGGAAGAGCGAACGAGCCTATATGTGTGCTGTATTTGAAACACGCCAGTGGCACTGATACATGTCGCATGACTTCCCTACGAAGGGCGCATCTTGCATCCTACAGGAAGCAACACGTGTAGGGAAAAGCCATGCGGCATACAGACCCACGTTCAGAACTAACTAATAGCATTCGTTAATAAAGTTTCAGAGAACTATATTTGGAATATAAACACCATTTCATATAACGCTTGGTCCAATATTTCTCCGTTCTTGATTTTTAAAGCATTAAGATGTCCGCCGTGGCATTAACTGAAATTTGTAAGTTTAACACAAGTTTGCAGTACATTCGCAATTTATTGCTTGCGTTATGTGACACCAAGATAATATTTACTAGGAATAATTATACCTAGACTCAATTGTTATGTTTCAGAATGCAAAGAACTATAATCCATAAGACTCTCAGTTTTAGGTTTTGTCCATTTACAATGATTATGGTGAAGGTTTCTTCCTACTTATATTTCATCTTTTGTTTGCTATAGAGGATTCGGTAATTAAAAAAAAAAAAAAAAAAAAACATCGGAGTAAGTCAAAATGTTTATTTTTTATGTTTACAATTATGATGATTTTCTGTATTATACATTTATACAGCATGCATAGTAATTAATATCACAAGCAGTGTTAGCGAATGTGGGAAAATTTCACTCGACACAGGGAAATCTAGTCTAAAATTTTACAAGAAAGGGAAAAAGACTTTTGTCAGGATATTTCTATCATCTCAGGAAGAGTTTATTTTGCTATATGGAAGACTATATTTTCATTTATTTAACTATGTTTTGAAATTATAATACACCGTGTTTCAAAAGTAATTACCATAAATTAAGAGGTTGGTTGATTCCACAGATCGAACAAGAAAATAAAATAGTTGAAGAAATACAAAAACATTTATAGTTTCGGCGACGCTACAGATAACTAATCGTAACAAAGAAACCCATTGCTGATGTAGTCATTGTAGTAGTATTAAGCAAGCTAATTATGAATGGATGAAAACAATAATGTTTTTTTTTTGCAGTAAGTATGATATCAAATATTATGAAGTGGAAAATGAGAGCCCCCTCCAACAATCAATACAGTGTTGATGATAGCAAACATAATTATATTCTGATAAGACTCGTTTATGCCCACGAGATGAATACATCGTAGATTGAATAAAGCCTACCATGTATATTGAAGGTTGTTATTCGCTGTTGAGTAAGATATGTCAAGTTGTAAATAATTTTCTGTCTACTGAGCTTATAGACAAAATAACGTGTTCATCGAGCGCCATTTGTGATAGGTTCTATTCACACTACTTCCAGCAATCAAATGATAAGGTTAGGTTATAGAAATTGTAGTTATTTTTAAAGTATGGCTTAACCATTTCTATTTATGTACTTTTGATACCACTGTAAACAATTAACAGAACGAAAACCTGTGATATTTTACAAATATTAATATTAATTAATGTTACACTGTAAAAACGAGTACAAGTATATTATCTTACAATTTTTGTTCATATATTGCTACGTTTGTATTCGTGTAAATAATATTAACCAGAAATGTGAAATTTTCTGAAGATTAATTTTGAACATCCATATGCACTTTAGGTATGCACTTTATTCACAGGATGTCTCTACAAACTGAAAATTGGCGATTTTAGCTTCGAATTTCTTCAGAACATAATAATAGCGAGAAAGGATATGAATTTTCTGTGATTTTTGTATGTTACTAGCGATAGGCTACCACTGGGACGAGCAATCCGGACTGTATTCCTGTTCCCGCAACTTACCTCTCTTCGTCACTAACAAAAGTGTTTTTTAGGTACACTGTAATTTACAATAGCACATAAGAAAAATACTGCTCCTGGCTTGGACAGTATTATATATCGTCACATAAAGGAAGGACCATACTGCTTACTCTATCTGCCCGCTGCAATCTATAATTTCATACTCCGCACAGGATATGTACCTGCGGATTGGAAAACATCAAAAATGCTGATGTTCCTTAAACCTAATAAACCTTCTGACTCCGTGTCATCCTACCGTCCCATCCAGTTAACCCCTACACTTGGCAAAATACTAGAACGCATACTGGTCAGACGTCTTCACATCCATCTCCAGGATCATCATTTGCTTCCAGATCATCAAGCAGGCTTCAGCATGATATAGTATCCAGGACTAACTACTCCGTATTACCAATCACATCACCAATCACTACAACACCTGAAAATTATCCTGTCTAATATTATTTGACCTAGAGAAAGCTTTTGACAAAGTATGGCACCTGGGACCAATCTCGAAACGTCTATAATTTCGTCTACCCATCGCATACATCCTTTATATTTACAACTTCATCACAAGTTGCATTGCATACATAACCATCAACAACGCCAGTTCATTTCCAATCTTCTTACATACCGGAGTACCACAAGGTTCGGTTCTCTCACCGCTGCTATACATCATGTTCTGTTCTGATCTGCCGCCCACACTGCCTGCAAACATACAGCTCTACCAATATGCAGATGATACAGCATTTCTCGCTCGCAATAGACTCCTTTCATCAATGGTGTAACTCTTGGAAACACAATAAACGCTGCAAAAACACAAGCCATTATCTTTCTTCCACATAAACAAAGATCCAAAGTTCAACGAAATCCCACTCTTCTCACCTTGCAATTACAGCAAACTAGAATCAAACCTACTACTACCGTCAAATACTTAGGACTCACATACGATGATCATCTTACCTGGAATGCCCACTTGAAATATCTTACGACCAAAGCCTACAATAGACTCAATCTAATAAAACGCCTCACAGGTACAACCCGGGTCCTCACTCACCCCACCCCACTTGCCGTTCTTAACACCTATAAAGTCTTCCTACGTCCTGTCCTGACATATGGTCATGTAGCTTGGCTGGCAGCACCGCAGAAATTTTACGATAAACTAAAAATACTAGAACGACATGCGTTTCGCCTAGCTTACAAAGAACAATTACCTATGCTCCACTGCAGAGTTATACGCACTCGTCACTATGCCTCATATCTTGTTCCACCTTGAAACACTCAGAAACACTCATCACTACTCGCTATGAAACTTTACACACCCTACTATTAGACACCATACACATTGATGCAACTTACGATCCTAAGCGCCCACCCAACATTACAAGCCCATTATCACTCCTGATCAGCATATACCTCTCAGTCTTACCCAACAACCATCCAGACCTACCATACCTCACAGCCTTCTCTGCCCCACAACCACCTAACTTCATACTTCCATCGCATGCACAATAGTCCTTCTGTTACGAACAAGGCACCAAATGTCTCCATCAGCGCCCCGAATATCCCCGGGAACAGAAGATAACTTGCATTTGCCTCTACCAATCTAAACCCGATGATGTGGCGTGCTTTCACCTCATAATTTCATTCACCTTTCTACCGAAAATATGATCATGAAGTAAAATCATGATAATCCTAATGATTTGCTAATTGTAATAAAGCATAAAGATAATAATATAATGTAAACTCCCTTTGTCTCAATCCTATATCTTCATGTCTCCCGTATTTTAACTTCCCTTTCCCTATGAAGAGGGTGTAACCCTCTGGGTGGGAGATATTCATGGCGTCACCAAGGTTATCAATTCGTAAAAAAAAAAAAAAAAAGGTGTGAAACATCAAAATGACTGAAATTTGAAAGTGAAAAATATACCGTATTACAAAACGTTATTAGAACTGGGCAAATGTCTAAACAGAAATCTGAAAATCTCAAAGAAAATTTCGAAAATCTGAAACTTTTCTGTTTGGTATATGAAACTTGTATTT
>JAGDQP010001914.1:75896-85919 GCA_022664845.1 Lepisma saccharinum
TCTGATTCTCTGAGAAGACAAAAAGTATCAACGAAAACAAAAACAAGGAGGAAACACATACAAAAGAAAAGAGAAAAGAAAAGAAAAGAAAAAACTGTGCATAGATGATGCGCTTCATGTCTCTTCATGATCTAAGCTAATTTATTTACTTGTTGCACGAGCTCTTTTTTTTTCACAAGGAAGTTCTCCGTCAACGTAACGGTAGTTATAGTCGCCACAGTTGGAAGAAACTAACAATCTAAAACCACACGCCAGATGGCTCTTTGGCAAAGTACTTCAAAATTTCTCATCAACTGACCAATGACAACGACAATGTCTCTGAAACCATTTCGTTTTCTTGACTAAGCTACGAATGTGTCGTACATACGTTGGAGATAGTCTCGGTTGATAGAGTGTGAGAAACTAAGCTTGTATTTGAAATCAGCTATAGATGTTTCGCTAGAAGAAGGAATTATATAGGCTATAGATGATAATGCTTGTCTACTGAATTGTACCATTAATGTGAGGAATTTCTGCTTTAGTTTAACTTGTTCAAGTACAGTGAATCAACTACGAGATGTCTCTGTAATATACTATCTAAAATTACTACCAGTACTTCATCATTACCAGCGCGTCAGGTCCTTCAAGGCAAATTAAACTCTCCCCATATATTCTGATCTTGTTGTTTCTTTGTCCTAACATATTATATATTTCCTTTAATTCTGTCAAGAAGTTGTATGTGTCTATTAACAGTTCCTTTTTTCTTCATCCATACATTCAATTGCATGTTTAATATACAATCATTACATAGACAGATAATTGTTACGTTTTTCTTTGTATCCATTATTATTCGGTTCTCGCGTTCTCTTTTCAATAGTTCTTCGTTACATATATTTTGTGTCCAGCTGATGTTACTGTCTCCATTAATTTTAATCATTATCTCTTTTTCGTGGCCATCGCTATATTCTCGCCTAAGTTCTTTGTAAAATTTCATAATGCTTCACAGCTATTTGAAGCTTGATATCTATTTATGTTCATTTTTATTATCGTTGTATATATTACAATCGAACACTACTTCAGCTGCCCAATTTTAATAAAAAAATTTTAAACATACTTTTAGCTGTTTGTGCATTTTTTAATATATTTTTTGTCTACTAGGGAAGATATTGGAAAAACGTTTTCTAAAAATACACGAAATATTTGAAAGTAATTACTTTTTTATTCCATTTTTCTACAGTAAATATGTATTAAGAAAGGTAAGTAACACACCGGCTTGAACTACCAACACGTTTTGAAATATCAAGTGTGTGAAGTCGGTAACGTGATAATTGACGTCTCTCTTCCATTTTAGGCTATAGACATTCGCCTGGCTTTTATGATGATGACAAGTTAGTGCGAACAAACTTTAACACAATATTAAATACGAACTTCCCTTTCTCCCTCTATTCCTTTTCTGTCTCTTCCAGGGATTCTGCCATGATTTTCAATTTGAGGGATGTAAAGCTGAAGTTAGGGGGAATGTAAGTAGAGTTTTGCAAGGTTCTATCGATTTTAAATAGTATTTTTTTTTTAAGTTGGGGCTGCGTGTTCGACTATTTGGAAGGGTGGTGGAGGGTCTGGCAGAATCCCTATTTCTTCCTCTCCGATGAATGATTGTTAATCTGATCTTTCTCTCTCAGTGAGAAAGTGCCTTCAAAGAAATTTACTCTATTCCACTTCTGATCTGATAGTATGAAATAAAATAATAAAGTAACATAATTAACAAATGTTTAGTTCAAAAGCTTGTATCTAAATGTTTCATTGTATACTAGATACAATGATTTAGAAAGTGTTGACATTGTTTGCTACGATTTCAAAATGTAGGATTGTTTGTTTGTTTTATATGAATGGTTCGTGTAGATGTTCGATAAACAAGAACTTAATTGAATTGAAATGAAATTAGTTAAGATAAAGCAATGTCGAATCTTAAGTGTATATTGAACCAATTGAAATGTGATATTGTCTGGAAGTTAATTTCAGTAATCGTAGAGATAAAGTTTAGAACGTAATAAATGAATTTTCAAAGTCTCCTGACATACTGATACATGATTCTACATGAGTGATGGTTCTTGTAGTTACGTTAATTGAAATGCATTCTATTAGCATTTATATTTTGATACTCCCATGGCGACAAATTCGACAATCTAATCTAATGAATAGTATTTGAAATATGAATTTTACAGTAACTATAAATAAAGAAATACCATGGTCCAGCATAGCGTGTTCATTAACAGCATCAAATCGGCCTTCTCCTTCTGAAGAGAACTCTGCTATCGATTTATTGATAAAATTCACTGACTAGACCTACATAAAACTTCTTGAGAATGACTTCTTTAGTATATAGCCTAATTATTAAAAGCTAACAAATATTTAAATGATGTATTTTCATCAAGAATAAACTATGTTCAAATAACATGTTATTTCATATCTAAAAATGTGAGGACATCTATGATGTTATTTTTATAACTTTCCTGCAACCGAAATAGTTGTAATAGAAAGCGTGATTACAGTTATTCAAAGATAATGTTTTTAAAAAATGTATCCCTTAAAATCCAGAAGAGGTAGAGTGATGATTTTGGTATCGTTCAATTCCACAACTCTCCGTGGTGTAACAGGTAACGTCGTGAACTTCGGATCGACATTCGACAATGAAGAGATACGCAGACTTGAGTCCCACCGCTGCCAGTCATCCTGACTGATATTTTCCACCGTTTTCCTTCATTTGAGGAGACGAGCGCAGGGGTGAAACTTTAAACGAGGTCCTGACCGCTATATTTCCCATCCTTTTTTCGGAAGAGTGATCGTCGCGGCAAAACGTCAGCCCGAGTTTATTTTTTTTATATATAATTAACATGATATAAGCATATGTGACACTGAATATGATGTGTCACAAATTTGACTTTCATTCCTTGCCTTCCTCATCTCTTCAATTCAAAACAGTGCCGGAGGTGTGGGGAATGTCTACTGTAGAAATTTAATAAGATATTAATTATTTTTCATTTGTAAGTTCTTGTCTTTCTAAGGTAACTCACCGTAATTATTTTTTTAATAAAATCAATTTAAATTTTCAGTTTTGAGTGCAGTTTATAAGACGGTTTATCATTTAATTTATTTTAAGGTTCGTTAAAAAATAAGGATTAGGAATAAGTTTTGCTTTCTTTCAAAGGGCATGACGTAGTCAGAGCAGTGACTGTCATTGCCGCTTTTCATAACTTATGTGACCAGAATTCACTATTTGATTGAGTCAGCTCTGAAATTGTCCCCTTGAAACTGGTTCAACACTGAAAATCTACCGAACCTACATCAGGAATCGAACCCAGCTCCGTTAGCACCGAAAACCAGAGTTCAAAGAATTCAGCTAAGCACTTGAATTTTATTTATCGTCTTTAGGCATCTAAGGCTCAGGCCAGGATAAGAGAGGGAAAAGAATGCGGCCAGGGCCTAAGTTGAAGGTAGCATTCCGGCATTTGCCTGGTGTGACAGAAAAAAAACTGGAAAAACCTTAAGTCAGGATGGTCGGCCGCTGGGATTGAACCCAAAACCTCCCGAATGCTACGCCAACTCTCTACCACTGAGCTACGGCGGCTCGGTAGCTAGGCAGAAGCTCAGAGGAGAATTATATAGTGTGAGAAAATATTTCCTTTGTTCTATTCTTAGTGAGTTAACATTTATAGAAGATTATAGCATTACTGTTGCCTGCTGGCAATGTTTTCTGCGTGTGTGAATTTTGAAGAAAGCTTTAAAAGTAAGTCGCTGCCGAAATATTTAGATTCTCTTGTCCTTGCCTTTGGGGAATGTACTGAGCGGAATATGTGAACAAGATACAAAAATTATCTGCTTATTCTTCAGCAACACGTGTTAACATATGTATGTAATAAAAGACAACTCAATAGGATGTGACTCGCCAGATTACACAAATTACACAAAAGACATTATAAAGATCACCTAAGTGGAATAATCTCATCCAAATACTACATTGTACAATTCCCCTCTATGCGTCGATAGGATGGTAAAAAAAATCTTTCGTGCTCGTGGATTTATTCTTTGTCTCTCTCTCTCTCTCACGCACACGTACAGACACATCTGAGTGGTCACAGCATCCCTGGAGAAAGTCACGTGACAATCACGTGTCCCGCATGTAAATGTTTTTCTCACACATGAGGTATACGCACTGGGAGCCAAAAATACGCATACACACACACACACACTCTCTCTCTCTTTCTCTCTCTCATATGACACACACACACATGAAAGCAAAGTCTATGATACTCATTGACAAAAGGCTGTCGGTCCTCTTCGTCGCTGGGAATGATTTTTATCCACTGAGTGAGTTGGTCGCTCCCTCTTTTGTCAGAGTTCAACAATTCGTAGTAATAATTGTCGCGAGTGAGACTTAAAAAAGAATATTTAATCTGAATTCAAGTGTGTGGGAAAAGCTTATATAGAAAGTGTCTTTATTATCTTCTTTTCTTTCTTTTTGGTTTGTACATGTCCGTCCGCCCATTTGTAAATCAAGCAAGTATCTTAATGGGAGCAGATAGACAGAAGCTAGCTAACTTATGAGTTGAAAAATCAGCAACCTTGAATTTAAATTTGGATTTGCTTGTGGTTGTTAGGCATCCTTGGCTAGGGTAAGGATGTGCAAGAAGTAGACAGAGTCTACGTTGAAGGTACCATCCCGGTATTTACCTTGTGTGACAGAGGAAAAATACTGAGTAAACGTCAGTATCGGACCCAGAACATCCCGAATCCGAACCTAGCGCTCTACAATTGAGCCATGGCCGCCGCTCGATCAGCAACTTCGATTTACGCGGCCGGTTAAAATTCGGTGAGGGTATCACAGTTGGATTGTCACTATTTTATTTAGTTTTTTTTTTAAGGTAATTTCCTTAATCTTTTGCTTCCGATGTCCATAACAACAGGCGAACGCACTTCAGTACATTAGCAGCAACGTTAATGACTGAACTGTTTCCAACTTTAAGAGGCTGCACTAGTTGCTACAAGAAAACATGCTACTTTAGTTTTAAATTGTAGTATTTGGGCCTCAACGGACCAGCGATCGGGGAGTAATAACTAAAGTGATCAGTAAAAGGTGTCGAGGCCGCAAAAAGGTTATATCAGTGCTCCTCGTAAGCTTAACCTTCTCTTCTTATCTATTTTTTTGGTTTCTGCTTTGGTGGCATGATTCATAGCAGCCAAATACAGATACAGGCGGTTATAATTAAGTCAATCAGTAACTGAGATATAAACTCGCCGGACTTAGTATTACGTGCGGAAGCGGGGCGAGGGATGGTGTTTGAAGCATGCAGAAGCCAGTTACAGACCGGTAACTCGCTATAAACCTCAATTACGCACTGCATCATATCACAAATTCGAAACGGAATAGGCATGACATCATACCACTGTCACAAGAATTATCTACTCGGCACAAAACCTCATCTCAATTATATATGGCTCCCGACCGGACTGAGTAATTTTCCATAAAACTTTGTTACTGGCGCGAAAGGCAAGACGGGTGGATGCTGAACTATGATTGGCTGCACGAAATCCACTAATAGCGAAGTATTCTTGTAGCCCTCAGCGCCATCTTCGTTACTTCGTAGTAACTCAAGTTTCTTCCGTATGTGGTGCTGTGATCGACTAAAAGTAGTATCTCCTTTGAATTACCGATAAACTACTGTTCAGTCATTTTCGCATAGAACTTCTTCGATATATAGTGAGAAAAGTAACAAATTTAATGTATTCTTAGTAGATTAGCTGAAGCAACTAGCTGGACGAACTAGGTTCTAACCCCGCTCTCGCCAAGACTTTTTACTTGTTTCGTATGCAAGTTTGAGCCTGGTAAGATGGTGTGATCAGAATGCCTATTTGAACATTTGGTACAAAAACCGACTCCTGATATAGATAGGATGTAGAATTGTAGATGCATATTGCCTGTGCATGTTCTGCAACAAGGAAAGGGGGAGGTGATTGTTATGCATACGTTGTAACGTTTTAGTCATATATCTTACAGTGTTGCCGAATTTGGTTTCTTTAGCCAGCTGCGTACGAATACATGCAATTATCATGAAAGGGTAATCAGTAGCGCGGGAGAATACTGTCTTCATTGTCAGCGTTACCATAATAGAAAAAGATTGAAGATTATTTCCCTCCTCGCTGTTATCGCCGCGGAGTCGCTCCTCCTAGCTGCTTCAGCCAACACACAGAAGGTAGTAAGGAGGAGGATAATGGTACGTTAACATCCTCTCAGCTCTCTCCGCAATCCCTAGTTTCTCCCTCTTCATCCTACCAACCCGAATCCGAACTCTGGAAGAAAAATATACTTCAGTGTCTTCGTTCTTAATTCCAATGCCTATAACACTGCGCGATCTTCAGTGTCTAATTCTATTTGGAAGTACTAATTTTGAAAAAAATAAATAAATAAATAAATAACTCGACGAGTGATATAGCTAGTAGATGTTTAGTAGGATCAAAGTCGGTGATTTTTTAAATTTAACTTACACTGCGTTTTTTCGCCTTTTCAGCGTCTTTAATTAGGAGACCTGGAACGAATCCTTAATTAGGATTCGTTCCAGGTCTCTTGACTACGCACCATGTTAATATTCACCTGCTACATTTAAGAGGAATTATACTTCAGTCTCTATGGCCGACTTTGTTTGTTTTGTGCACAATGTAAAGTATAACATATGTGCACAAAACGTGTGAATAATTTATCATTCTTTGTAAAGGTTAATTCTAAAAACTTGTTGTGTATTTCTTTTTTTTAAGATCACCTTTTCTATACTTCTTGTACAGTATATAACGAGAAAAGTGACGGAATAAGTGAGTTTTTTGTAACTCGTTTGGTTAAGGCAATAAATATTGGAGACCCAGGATCTATCCCCTTTCCCGCTAGCCTTTGTCCTTGCCTAGGTTACCTGAACTACTTATCTATACATGTCAACTTGTAAAAGGAAGAAAATATTCGCTCCCATCATTGCACAAAAAAAAAGTGCAGAAAACGGGATCAAACTTTGACTCTGTTCAAGTGTGCTAAAGATGTATATTCAGATTCAATGAGCACTGCGTACACCTTCTAAGTCCGATAAGTTGGACGGTGTAGTAATACCGCTCTCGAAATCTTGAGTTTCATTTTTCTAAACACTATCGGGACGGCATGTTCGTTGTGATTGTGGTAGGGGTTAGGTTTAAGTAAATGGGACTTTGAATTTACCCTCACAGAACAATGAATGAAACCTTGTTGAAACTGTAATAAACTACAGAAAAAGATTATAAAAGGATTTGATAGGCGTAGCAAGGTAGTTGGTAATCTGAGATAAAAGGGTGTTTTTTTATTCTATAAATACTTCACCAGTTTGAAAATAATATTAACGTCTCAAGCCTTATCCCACATGCCAACTTAAAAAATTATGCATTGTTTACTGTCGTTATGCAATGTTTTCGACATCCCATGTGTAATTCCAGTTGATTTTGCTGGAATTTCTACACGTAATTCAATATGGCCCAAAAATATGATGTCAGAACACGTCGCAGAGTCCCCCTCTGACATTGCAATTGTTTAAATTGAAAGAGTATACCATTATCTTTCCTCCATGACATTAGTCAGATGTTAGCTCCGGTCTCGAGCAGTGCTTTTGTCAGTCTCGTATGTTTTTGAATCCGTAGTTAACAAATCCTGTAGTGCAGATTATGGTGTTCTTAAGAATGCTGTAGTGTACCGACTGCAACATTGCAAACAAGTACAGTTCCATGAAGTGTATGTACCCTTTCCCATTATTGTACCTTCCGAGAAGTGTTGTTCACATCAAACCAAATATTCTTTCTTTCTTTTTCTTTTTTTTACCACCATCCATGATAAAATTAACAAGTCATTTTTAGTGACATCTGATATAGGACGCACTATCCTTTTCTCAATGTCCAACACTTATGAATAGCTTAAGGACAGATTCAGCTTTATCATCACAGGAATTAGGTTTCTGCTCTGGAGCTCTTAGTGAATGGCCTTTGCGGTTAATAGTGTCTTTCACAGGCATAATGGGAAAGAGTTAATTGTCTTTTAGTTTGTGTACTGCCAGTTTGTCTGACAGAAGATGCTGAAGACGAACTGGCACTATTAATTAATTTATTTATTTAGTGACAACACAACAGGCAATGACCAAACTATAGTGTTGAGCTTTACAAAGTAGTTGTATAGAGTTTATTGACAATTACATCTCTAAATTTTTTAGGCGACATAAAGCATACGTCCAGATCATTGTGAACTGTACAGAATTTGTTATATATTGTACAAATTCTCCAGATTGGTGACCTCATCAAGATATTGGTTCTTGCCTTTTTACAGTGGAAGAGACCAGTATTATTAACGCGAGTTTTAGATGATGGAACACGAAACTGTAATGTTGAAACTAAATCTATACAATCTAACTTATTTTGAACAATTTTTTGAAGAAATAACAGATCAGCAATGTTGCGCCTTTGTTCCAAGCTCTGAGTATTAAAGTTCTTAATGATTGCATTGCAGCTATCATAAGCAGGATAGATTTTAGTTTCTTTAAAAGTCAGGAATTTAAGAAATTTTGATTGGATTTTCTCTAATTGTTGGCAATATTTCAATTGATACGGATTCCAAATAGAAGAAGAACATTCTACCTTGGAGAGAAGATAAGCATAGTATTTTTTTTTTCAATGTTGATATGTTATTGAATTCTCCTCCCGTCTTAATTACGAATCCTAGTAACTTCAAGGCTTCATTTGTTATATTTGTAACGTGTATGTTCATGGATTCTCCTGGGGTAAAATATTCCGGAGGTAAACTAGTCCCTCATTCGGATCCCCGGGTTGGGACTGCTTCAGGGGGCTCCAAGAACAGGATTAAGAAAGACCTTAGAATAGGAACGTGGAACGTACGAACATTATACCAAGCGGGCGCTCTTCAGGTGGCGGTACGCGAGACCGAGAAGTACGAGCTAGACATATTAGCGATACAAGAAGTTCGGTGGGAGGGTCAAGATAGCATCCCACAGGGCAAGTACACTTTCTACTACAGGGGAACACAGTCTCACGATTTCGGAACAGGATTCCTCATTAAGAACAGTATCGTTCAGGCGGTTCAGAATATAGAGTTCGTAAACAAAAGACTATCGTACATTACGATTCGTACTCGATGGGGCAACACGGTTTTATTAAACGTCTATGCTCCGACCGAGGGGGCTACTGATAACGACAAAGATATATTCTACGATGAGCTAGAAAGGCTGTTTGACCGAATTCGAAAATTGTGTTGGGTGATTTCAATGCAAAGGTAGGGAGGGAAGAAAAATATACACCTACCATAAGCAAATACAGCCTTCACGAAAAGACCAACAACAATGGAGAAAGACTGATAACTTTCGCGATTTCGAAAAACCTACTGGTAAAGAGCACGTACTTTGAACACAAAGATATACACAAATACGCATGGGTATCTCCGGACGGCAAAACTCTCAACCAGATCGATCACGTATTAGTAGATAGACGAAGACACACCAACCTAATGGACGTTAGGTCGTACAGAGGAGCGGAAGGTGACACCGACCATCAATTAGTGATCACAAAGATAAGGTAAAAGCTATGCAGCGCGAACAGAGAAAGCAAGGGGTCAAAACAACTGAAATTCGAAGTGAAACTATTAAATAATCCGAGCATAAAAGCAGATTACCAACTCGAACTCTCAAATAGATTCGAAATCTTAGCGAGTCGAAATCAGTAATAATAATGATGATAATAATAATGAAATTGATGTAAGTAAGATGTGGGAGGCAATTAGTGAAACAATTAAGAGCGCAGCGAAGGAACGCGTAGGAAGAAACAACAGATAAACAAACCTTGGTTTGATGAAGAATGCCTTAAACTTCATGAGGAACGAAAACAAGCAAGGCGTCGATGGCTAAGTAATAAAAGCGAAGCAAATACCAATCCCTACAGTAACGCGAAACGAAAAGCCACACTCGGGTTCAGAAACAAAAA